>CAUYRH010064357.1:0-52775 GCA_963574655.1 Perodicticus potto
CGCCTGTAGTCCCAGCTACTTGGGAGGTGGAGGCAGGAGACTCGCTTGAGCCCAGGAATTGGAGGTTGCTGTGAGCTGTGATGCTACAGCACTCTATCCAGGGTGACAGCTTGAGGCTCTGCCTCAAAAAAAAAAAAAAAAGAAGGTAAAGCATTTCCGCAGTTCAGATGACGCCCTGCGGAGGCTGAAGCCATCGACTCCTCCTGCACTAAGGTAGAAATCGCTCGGGGCCAGCCTGATGCAGAAGCGAAGCTCCAAGCACAGGCATGAATAATCGTATCTCGGGGACGTGTGTCTTCGCCAATTGACTGTAAGCTCTTTAAAAAAACAGAAAGCATTCTTTGTTTTTATGTACTGCTGTGTCTTCCAGGACATTCACAGGAAGCTCGCCATAAATTTGGCGGTAAGCAGAAAGGAAGAGTACATGTTTCAAAATCCTACCTCTGACACAGCTCCCTGAAAGATATCTGAATATTTTCTGTTGCAAAGCTCTTAATTCTATGGGAGATTGTATTTCTGCATCGTGTAAATAAAAGCAGACCATACCCAGGGTCACTGGGAGAACTGAAATGAGAGTAGGGCCTGTCATTTCTGTGAGGCTCTTTTTTCCTTGATTCTCCTCTAAATGAGAAGATTGGAGAGGGAGGTATTCACTGAGGAGGAATCAGGTCACAGGCGATGGCTGTGGTGAGTCAGCTCAGGCAGGAGCTGACAGACAGAGAAAAAGCCACAGAACCCACAGATGGCCTCGAAATCATTCTCACTGCATCGCCTGACAATGACATTGATAATTAAGGGTTTCTTGCGCACTTGAGATATTCATTATCTTTTTAAGAGTCATGAATGCACCAAAAGTATTTATTAGACTGTTTTTTGCTATACCTGTTTTCCTGCCCAATATTCCAACAATAAATAACAGCATTAGCATTAGTTGTTGTTAACATTTATTAGTTGCTAATTATGTACAAGCGTCTAAACCTAATACACATTTGTGCAACAGTCCTATGAAGAATATACTATTATTCTCATTGTACAGATGAGGAAACAGGGAAAAAGAGGAGAAGTAACTGGGCTGTGATGGAAAAGTGAACAGTGCCTCACCAAAGATCTTAGTTCCCCAAATATATTTACTTATACTATAAATATGCAAAGACACTTTGCAGATGTAATTAAGAATCTTGTAATGGAGAGATTAGTCTGGTTTATCCAGGTGAACCCAATGTAATTTCAAGGATTCTTGTAAGGGGGAAGTGGGAGGAGAAAAGAAATGTGACTATGAATACAGAAATGGGGGGGGCAGGATGGAGTATTGGGGGGAGAGAGAGGTGGGGGAGAGAGGTTGATTTGAAGAAGCTATGACACCGCTCACACGGACGGAGCTATTATGAGCCAAGTGCTCTCTAGAAGGTAGAAAAGGCAAAGAAAGGTTTTTTTGTTTTTTATTTAAGAGACTTCAGAAAGCAAGCAGCTCCTGCCAGCACCTTGATTGCAGCACTCCCAGATTTCAGAATTGTAAGATAGTAAATTCGTGATGTTTTAAGCAACTGTGTTTATGGTCATTATATGGCAATAATAGGTAACTGTCTTAGTCCATTTTGTGTTGTTCTATCAGAATACCCAAGGCTTGGAAATTGATAAAGAAAGGAGATTTATTGAGCTTATGGTTCTGCAGACTGGCAAGTTCAAGAAGCACAGTGCCTCCATCTGCTGACTTCTGGGGAGGGCTTTAGTGCTGGGTCAAAACATGGCAGAGAAGGCCGAAGGGGAAGGAGACACCTGTAAAGAGGCGGAGCCTGAGTGGCTGCCTGCTTTGTCACAACCTACTTTCCCTCTCAGAAACTGGTCCACTCCTGCGAAAACTAAGCCAGGCCATTAAAGAGAGGGAGAACTCGTTGGGGATCAAGAGAAGAGCAGCCAGCTGTGCTTGGGGGGTGCCCCCAGACACAAGAACACCTCCCACCAGGCCCCTCCTCCCAACACCGCCACTTTGGGTATCAAATCTCAGCTGAGTTTTGGTGGAGACAAACAATATCCAAACCACTTGCCCAAGGTAAAGTGAGGTTGTAAACCCACACTAACTAGTTGCCTTAACCACTAGGCTAAACCGGAATATCTGCTATTATAAACGGCCAGAATGGGGGCTAGGCTAAAAAGAGAAGAATGTGTCAGAACAACTTGCCTTGTACTAAAAAATTAGAGTTCATGTCCTCTCCATCGTGGTCCATTGTATGACAGAACCACATTATTGATCTCAATAATTCAATCATTAAAAAGATAACCTCAGCTAATACACATACTAATGAGCAAATGCACAATTCGAAAAATAATTATTTCTTTCAAGCAACAAGTCTCTTCCTATGTCTTTGGACTATATGTGTCCTACTGTTAAAATTTCATTTTCAGATTTCTCATTTTCTCAGTCAATTCTCTGATACCTCTACTTCTGTTTATACAACTCAACTCTGTACACAAGGTCCTTTTCCCAAAGGTATTTGACAAAAGATAGGAACAAATATGATACTGACTATTAATTTAAATGTAATAATGGTATTTTGGTATTTCTAAACAAATGCTGATTTGGATTAATTTTATTAATTCTATTCTCTCATATTACATCTTTTATGGATTAGTTTCAAGATAAAAAGTATTGCTATGAATCACCTTGAATTTTTTTATGAGAATGTGTTTGCATAGGCAGTGCTTTTTTAAGACTTCAAAAATCTGAGAATGTTTGCTGAATGTCAAAAATAAACTCACCCTGAACATCACTGGTGAAGGGTAAGACTTGAAATATTTCCTTCCTGGTCAGTGAGGTGAAGTTCAAGTGTACTTTTAAAGTTAGTACTGTTAAGGTTTTCAAAAGTATAAAAACATGATACTCATTCAAATATAGAGTGTGTACAGATCAAAGATGTATTTAATTCATTAATGAAGAATCAGAAGGATGGTAAAAGCTCAAAGAAGATTCATGAGACCGAGTATACAGGGGAATTCAAGAAAGAATGTTGGAACAGTATTATTACTAGGTGTGTATACAAGAAGTAATGTCTATAAGGGCATTAACCCATAACCTTTGGGGAAATATTTTCTACCAGACAGAGATTATTTGCATCTCTCCTGGGCAGAAATCTACAAATTAATACGTAGCTTAATAGAATCTGGCCTTGATCAATTAATAAATAGTAAAATAAGAATTTATTAATTCACCTAGAAGTAAATAATTTTAACCAGTTAGAAAATGTTCCAGTATGATGTTGAGAAGATGAGAAATTATTTCTTTGCTTTATTTCCAGTTTTCCTAATTTTTTGTAACGGTGATAAGATCACTTTCAAGAGAAACCATTTATCTGTCTCCCCTACCAGCAGCCTCAGAGAGATAAGTACTAAGATGTTTAGAATTTGAATGCTCTCTCTCTCACAAAAGATTAGATTTTTCAGGTTTTTACTTCATTAACTTTATGTGTCATAACTCATTTCTTTGTGATTATTGTTTAAAATTGTATGTTTTTATATATCACATGTGTTTGTGTGAATAACTTTTTATAAAAGTGACTTCTAAAAAGTGAACTATCATGAGTGTTCTATCTAAAATAATAGTGTTAAGAATCATCCAGAATTTTTTTAATTTTACGAGACTCCTTGTCTATATGTTGGTGTTACATGTATGTTCCTTGAAGTTTTTCTATGCTGATAATGTATTCACATTGTGAATTAGAATGAGCATTTCTTCTCTGAAGGGTATTGACACATACATGAAATCTGTGATGTGACTGTAGCCACTTCAGTCAATACCCTTCTTCCGCACTTTCTTCCTTTCAGGACCTGTTTTCAAGGTGAGCCCATCTCACTCCTACTTCTGAGCATCAAATTGTTTCCTGTCACTGTAGTTTCTCAGCAATTCTCACAAGAGCTTTCTTTTATAACAGTGAAAGGAAGAGTGTTGGGAAAATGTCTAGGCCTTTCAAATTATCATAAATGTTCCAAGAGTAATTCTCGTTCATGGGGACAAGTTTTTGGACTTAAAGACTATAGAATGGAAAGACTGGTAGTTAGGAAATGCCTTTGCCTCAGGTTACTAGACCTGAGAGCCCTTTCTCAACTATCTTAAGTGATACCAGGTTTCTTCCTCTGGATCAGAATGCCTGTTAAACTTGGAATGGTTTCATGAACTTATTTGTTCACTTGCTAAATATTATCTGTCTTCACTAAATATAAGCACCATAAGAGCAGGGGCCATGTTTGTGTTGAATATTCTCTTATCTCAGCATCTGCCACAGTGCCTCAAACATGATGGGTAAAATAAATTACTATTGGATGGATTCATGGAGTTGCACAGTCATGTAGCTGTGAGGCAAGGTGACAGGAGATAAAAGTGAGAAGAAAATGGCAAATAGCTTCAATTTAAGAGATAAAATGGCATTCCATTAATTTAGGCATCAATTCTCTTATATGTTTTTCACTACTCATTTTGCTGATTGACGTATTCTAGGCACAAAAGCTTTAGGTGCCACAGAAAATGAATATGACCATTGTAATATAATAATAACAATAGTGGAAAGGGGGAAAATAGAATTAGTAGGCTAAAGTAACACAGGCTAAACCTTTAATGGAAAATTCTCTTGGTAGCTAGTTCCAAAAATAGTCTTTATCTAAAATAAAATCATTACTATCGTAGTTGCCTTTAAGCGATACATTAGCGCAGAGATAACTGCATTGCTCCAAATGTGTCAGCATTTAAACTCTGTCTTACTGGAATTTTTCTTAATTTATTGTAATCTAATAAACATAGGACACAGTATTTGTATTTGACACAGTTGTGCTTTTACCATGCACATTCATTCAGCTATATAACAAGGAATAATTGTTCAGTTAACATTATTCCTTCTACAGAATGCAATGTTTATTCATATGCACTTGGTGAACGAATTCTTTATAAGCACATTAGCAAAATATGAAAAAAATAAAACTTCTGAATTTTGAAAAGATAGGGGCATAAAATAGTTGAAAACAAATTTGGGGGGTCATGCATACAGATATTACACATAAAATATGATGGATAATCAGAATGAAATGCATATTTGAGCATACAAGTAGCTGTAATAATTTTTTCAAATGAAACAAAATGAGTAAACTGGAATATAATTTTGTTGACTGGAAGGAGTCAGCTTACCAGCTGAAAAATAGCTTCACATTTTATTGGGTTTCCTTAGCCTCTCATTTATTGCATAAATGCAGTCTCAAGGGTAATTGCCTTAAAAAAGTCTTTGACTTATGAATTGTAGAAAATACTGCTAGGATTGCTGAGTTTTATTGGCTCTTTTTTGTGTCTCTTGTTAAGGGTACATCTGATTTTGACAGATGTATTGTTATGTTATGGGTATAACATGGCATCTTTTTTCAGAAGAACTGAATAAGAGTGATCTTGACAATGAGTAGATAAGACACTGTCAGAAAGCTGAAAAACATGTCAGTGTCCCAGTTATGACACAAATGCAGCAGGACAGACCTTACAATATCGTCAAGTCAAGGTCTTTCCTACAATGCCCTTGAGAAGACAGAAAACAGCATTGCCCTTAAATACTATCACTTAGCCACGAACATAAGAAAACAAGACATAGTGGCAAAGTACTCAAAGTGGCTTTTGTTGAGTCTGGACTGTGCTTATATTTGTTTGTGGATCTCTTTAATAGAGAGCACGGACGAAAGAATTTTGAGATATCAGAAACACTCTTTCTGAGCCAAAACACCATTTAACTTCGATCTTTCAAGAATACTATTAAAAATATTGCTTACAAAATATGCAAAATTATTTCATGTATGCTAATTATAATCTTTTTTCCCTGATTTTCTTTTTTTATTAGAATGAGGAGAATTAGGCTTTAATAATAAGAAAAAAATAGGAATACATTTAAAAATGTGTTTCTAGGTGAGAAATTTTATAAACAGGTAAGTAAAGTCTAAAATGGAATCGCCTCCAGGTGTTAGTAGAAAATAGACATTGGGTAGCTTATATTTTCCCTTGTTATGACTAGCCTGGAGCTGAACTATACAGACTTATGATGGCTCAACTTACAATTTTTTTGCTTTGTAATGATGCAGAAGAGATAGGCATTCAGTAGAAAGCACACTTCGAGTACCCATACGATCATTCTGTTTTCACTTCTAGTGCAATATTCAATAAATTATATGAAATATTCAACACTCTATATAAGATAAGGTTTCATGTTAGATGATCTTGCCCAATTGTAGGCTAATGTAAGTGTTCTGAGCATGTTTAAGGTAGCCTAAGCTAAGCTTGCTGTTTGATAGCCTAAGTGTATTAAAAGTATTTTTGACTTAGATATTTTCCACTTACGATGGGATGTAACCCCATTATATATTGCTCTCTCTCTCTCTCCGTACACACACACACTGTTGTGCATTTAAAATGTTTACTTTAATGGGAAATAATTTTACCCTTAGAATGACTTTTAATGTCTTTTTGTCTAGGATCAGAAGTGGTTGACCTTGACGGAAAAAGTTCCCTTCTCTACCGATTTGATCAAAAATCCCTGAGCCCAGTGAAAGATATTATTTCTTTGAAATTTAAAACTGTGCAGAGTGATGGGATTCTACTCCACAGAGAAGGGCCACGTGGAGATCACATCACACTGCAGCTGAGAGGAGGAAAACTCTTTTTGCTCATTAACTCAGGTAAAGCTATTTGGTATGGTGCTTGACAGCCTGATCATTTAGAGGTTTCTTAGGTAACCTCATGCTCCTGTAGTTTTATCTTTTCACAGTCGAGGTGCCTTATTCTCAGATTAAGAGCTTGCATGTATGCCAATATTGCTCTTTCATGTAAAAAATTGTTTATATTTTGCAAATTGCACAAAACCCTCACTTGACATATTTTGCATAGTGTTGATAGAACTATGTAGCTATTTTTCTAAGATCATAAAGAAAGGGGATGGATCATTGAAAAAATGTTAAGGTAGTAAAAATAATGAGGTTGTAGCAAAGGTAAAGTTTACATAGAAAATGAGCATGCAGTGGATAATAATAATAATAAAAAGAATTAACAGTGGAAGAAATTAAAACAAGGTTGAGAGACTATTATATTCAAACTTCAGGTTTAAAAATGTTTGCTTTAGACCCATACCAGGGTTTGGACTGAGGTGCATGGAAGGAGATTGCAATTATTATGAGAGATGCCGGTTCATAACATGAATTTCTTTCTCTCTCTTTTTTTTTAACTGGGAATAATGGTACTGTTATTTGTGGGTATATTTTCCTCTTTAAGGTGAAGCTAAGCTGACCTCCATTCCTGTTCTGGTCAATCTCACTCTGGGCAGCCTTCTGGATGACCAGCATTGGCATTCTGTGCTCATCCAGCGTTTGGGCAAACAAGTCAACTTTACAGTGGACGAACACAGGCGTCATTTCCACGCACAGGGAGAATTCAATGACCTGGACCTTGGTTATGAGGTGTGATGGTTATGTTTCAATTAATACAGATTGTATGAGGTGTACATGGTTTAATCTCCCAATGGAAAAGACTCTGTAGAGAACTCACTTTGTGCGGCAAAGCACAGAGCTGATGAAGTGTTTCCCACAGTGGCCTAACTCATGATAGCGGGTTTGAGCACATAGTACATGAGGCTTCATCTTTCTCATAATATACTAATTCATTATTGCACAGTGTGGTCATCTTTTTTACTTGAATGATGTAGTCACAGAAAGTCACATGTAGGAAGATCTTTCCACTGGGAGATGTCACTGCCACAAGTAAATATAGCACGTGCTCTGTGATTTTGTTGTGTTATCCTTGGGAGCAGTACAGATTTATGGGAAGAATTTAATTGATTAAATGCACAAATGTCAAAGTGTGCCAGAAATATATATAAAATAAAATGTCATTATGATTTGTTATATTACTGAACAGATGAAGTTTTACCATGATAGAAAGGTATATGTTTTCATTTAACTAATTAATATCAAAATGAGATGGATGTGATTAACAACTTGGAAAAATAAAAATCAAGTCTTAATGTAAGTGAAAACTAAATACATAAAAGTTTGCTTTGAAATCGTATCTTAATTTTTTGTGTAGGGTAGTGAAAAATTGTGCTGTGTGTGATGACTACCACTGTAGTTGCTAATCATGATTGTTTAAACTGGTCATCAGAAAATCACTAAACAATATTATTGATGCCATTTTTCTTTCTAAGATCAGCTTTGGAGGGATTCCAGCACCTGGAAAATCAGTGTCATTCCCACCTAAAAATTTTCATGGATGTTTAGAAAATCTCTACTATAATGGAGTGGATATCATTGATTTGGCCAAGCAACAAAGCCCACAGATTATAGCTCTGGTAAGAGTGAGGGAAGGCATAAAACTTGTGTCTTTCGTATAATAAAATAGCTCCATTGTAGGTTCCCACGTGATCTGATGTTTTAGAGTTTTCTGATTGGTGATATGCATGTAAAAGATTAATTCTATACAAAGGAATTATAGTTCACAGGACATAATTATTTTTATGTGAAATGAAGCAGTTTTTCTTCATGGTTGATATTTTAATTTTGTTGTGAGATTATTATTCCCAAGAGTCAATTTTTTTTTTCTCTGTAATTTCCTTAATAAGCTATTCCCTGGCAAAGTCACTGGATGAGCGTGCACACTTTCTGGAATCCAATAACATCCTTGTATGTTAGGGAGATATTAATATTTGAAAAACTTGTATTTTGCCATAGTCATTCACGATAAATAAAAGCAACTAGTAGGCTGTTACAACATTGCCATTCTGTCCAAATAGCAGTGTTGGCCAGGCTGCACTCTATTCTAACTATGGAAATGTGGCAGAATTTAAATATAACTATCTTGGTCTGGGCTTAGTCAGGAAAGTAGCATCAGTATGAGCATTATGGACAAAGGATCTATTTTAGGACTGGGATCTCAACAGTTGTCAGAGAAGCTAAAAAGTGAAGGCAGGGAAATTGGAGGAAGAGAGAAGTCTTTAATTCTGCCTGAAGCCATGAAGTGTAAGGACAGGTTGGAGTCTGTAGAGCATTTCAGCCTATGAAGGAAGTTCCTGAGACAACCTTGGGAGTTGTTGCCTTTGGGCAGCCACCACCTCTGGGGACAGGCCAGGCAAGCTGTGGGGAAGAAGATATAGTGAGGCCTACAGGGTAACAAGGACAGGCCAGAACACACCGCCACTTTTATGACCATCCTTCACTGTACGTGATCCCAAGAATCCTTCAGAGCAGAATGTTTTATAGGCATTTTACTTCTGTTGAATATTACCCAAACTCACTTGGGGGCTAACTTTTACCCAGAAGTACACAAGGAAGGGCATTATGGGAAACATGGTTTTCAGCTTTATCAGTTTAATAATAAAAAGCAGACACATTGATTAGAATGAATTTCTTTTCATTGCTTAAAATGCAGAGTATGTAAATTTAAGCTCACATTGTATCAACAAATCCCAAAGCACATCATGAGAGTATTATTGTTTACACAGTATTTTTTCCCCTACATCTCTGTGTGAATTGGTGGTATCTTCATATGATCATAACATCTTACAAGATTTTTAAATAGTTTTTTTTAATAAAAGAAATAAAGATTTAAAATAAAAATAAAAATATTGTAGAAAGGTGTGTGTGTTTCCCTCAAAACAAGTTTCTAGAAACTACTCATGCAAGGAATGCCCATTCTTCTTTGACAAGAGGAGCTCTTGCTAATACAGTAGTAGACAGCTGTCCAAATGAAGCATGGATTCTACAGGTTAATGGGCACAAAAACATGATTAGAAAGAAGGAGTACGTTCTAGTGTTGGGTAGCATGGGAGGGTAACTACAGCTAACAAGAATTTATAGTACATTTTAAAATAGCTGGAAGAGATTGGAATGTTCCCAACACAGAGAAAGGATAAGAGTTCAAGGTGATGGATATCCCAATTACTCTGATTTGCTCAGTACACGTTGTACGCATGCATCAAAATATCACACAGCCCCCATAAATATGTATAGCTCTTATGTATCAGTACGAAAAGTAAGACCAGACTTCAGCTGGTAATATGCTTTCATTTTTACTAGGTTGGTTAATCTTAGGATTTCCTTTACATTATGTTATTAGAACAAGGTATTTGTGTATGTTAAAAGCTAGTTCTCTTTTTCAGAATCATAATACAGCCAAATGTTTTTGTTTGACCAAGACCAAATGTTAATTACTGCTAGCATGTACTCTTCTAAATAAAGTTGATTTTATCAACTTTTCAAATCTATAGTGAACATGGGGAATGGGAAGGCCACAGAAAATGATTGAACCTTTACCATAAATGGCAAGGATTTGGATTTTCATTTTGATAGCAAGTTGTTGTTGTTTTAAACCAAGGATAATGTACAATTGATAAACAGCCTTTATAAATATTTCAAATTTTAGTACTAATGTAGTATGAATAATGGTCTGAAAGCTTTTTCTTCTTTATTTGCAGGGAAATGTGTCATTCTCTTGTTCACAACCGCAGTCCACGCCCGTGACTTTTCTGAGCTCCAGGAGTTACTTAGCACTGCCAGGTTCTTTCGAAGAGGATGAGGTTTCTGCCGCTTTTCAATTTCGAACCTGGAATAAGGCAGGGCTTCTCCTATTCAGTGAACTTCAGCTGGTTTCAGGGGGTCTCCTCCTCATTCTTAATGATGGAAAACTTAAGCTGAATCTCTACCAGCCAGGAAAATTACCCACTAACATCACAGCAGGTAATAAATGTATTCCCTGGAGCGGAGCATATGGATTGGAAAGATTTCATTATCTCTGTGTCCCTTCTCCACGAATTTTATGCATAACTAAAAAATTTAAGATTTGTTTAATAAATGAATATTCGACTTAATAAGATGATCAGTCCTCTTCCTTAGAGGAACTTGATTCCAATTTTATTTTAAATATGGTTCCAACACTAGCAGTTCTTATTAACTAAAATGGTAGTTACGGGGGAATGGCAATTTCTTTTCATGACTCTCTCTCACTCCAGATAAGCCAACGTATCTTCATGTAATGTGTTTTGGGAAAAATGTGAAAGACTTTAAAACAGACCAAAAAGTTACCTGGGTGTCCTTCAATAGAAATCTAGACTCTGCATATTAGTCTTCTCTGTTTTATGGGAGACAGGGAGAGGTCTTTGTGGAAGCTCCATCTATATCTGTATAATAGTGTGCAACAGGAACGGAAAAATTTAGTCAAATTAACTTTGCTTTATAAAGAGTTGGATACATTTTGGGGGGATGCCAAGGTTTATGCAAAGTTCTTCATTTAGGTGCCAAATGAAATTCTGGGCAATGCAGTTTTAATGACTAGAAATAAAATAATTAAGGTGACTACGTGAGAGTCTGGAAGTTGGATGTCCAATTTAGGTCAGTGCTTTGAGTGAGGGATATTTTTTGTTTCTTCATTAAAATTATATAGTTCTCAACAAGAGATTTCCATCACATTTTTCTGTATAGCACTGAAGCCAAATAAAAAGTTGAATACATTTTGGGGAGTGCAGAAATGTGTGCAAAGTTCCTCTTTGGGTTACCAAATGAAATTCCCTCCACTTCTAGGCAACACAGTGTATTTTTCATGACCGTAATATATTAAAGGTTATATTGGGCAAATTATTACATTAATTTAATAAAGTGATCTTATCTTTCAAAACAATTTTAAAATGCCATTGTACTACATTTCTATAACCAGAACTTGTAGAATATTACTTGGAGAATAATATTGGAAAAATATTAAAATCAGTTGGAAACTAAATATAAGAAAGATAAATATAGAAATGGATGCACAAATGCCTATTCTTTATGTATCCTTTTGCTGTTTTTCAATATCAATTTAGATTAAATATGGGACTGAAAATTCAATATTAGTTATAACTTTTAAAGAGGTATTATGTTGTGGCTTTTCATTTCATACTCAAAATGTAGATTTGCAGGGTAGACAAAAGGAAATAAATTAATCAGTGTCATATTAATAGTTATAACAACAAGTCCCTAAAATGAAGGTCTGAATATGTAAACTTGCCCTTCCATGCTGTTTCTTGTGTTGTATTTGATACCTTCTGAAGAGGTCATTTGCATATCCTAATTTTCAATATCTTTAAGAAACTGCATCAGTGCAGTGTTAACAGCAGTGAGCTCCATGTAGCCAGCTCACTTTGAACCACTTTAAGGCATGTAGGTAATAAATTACTAGATATAAATCTGTATAGAATACTCTGAGCGATTGAAAGATCTCAAATTAATGTTTAAATTCCTATTCGACATAATCCACTGTGACAGGCTATGACTTCATGTGATTATTTTCATAGGTAACAGTGAGGATCCTAGATTAATATGAACGTCAGCATAGCAGAATTGTTCCATGACAGATACACAATTCAGCCTTGACTTACCAATGCTCTTAACTCCTATTTTTTTAAGTTTCTTTCAAAATACTATGTTGTTCTAGTTTCTGTGAAACAAGTTCTCTTTCCATTTTCAGCTACTTAAATGGTAATTGGGTGGGTGATGAGTTTGCTTTTCCATAGGGGAAGACTTTTCTTTTGTACAATGTCCAAAATTAAGCCAGTGTCAGAATATGTTATAATGAGTCTTTTAAGATAACCAAATACTTAACTACTGATGGACTGCTAGCACATTATGCTAAATCTTTCCATTGTATAAGAATGGGTCAATTTTTCTTAGCTATTGGAAATATAGACTATAAATCTTCTATGTTTGAAAAACTCAAAATTTATATATCTTCTACAGTAGAATTAAAATTAAATTGTATTCAGAAAGGCCTGAATTGTGCAAATGTTTGAACTATCAGGCTAAATTTTTAATGTGATGTACAGTTTTACAAATTGTCATTTGGAATTATTCAAAAATATTATGTCAGCTTAAATTGGTTTTTGAAATATTAAAGATACTATATTAGCCTAAATCATGAAACATATTAGCAGTGCTTTAAAATCCCCCATGATACAAAATATTTTTAGTCATTGTCACCTTCATAGATGTCAAAGCAAAAAAATCAATTAGCTAGCACCAGGACCCAATGAACTATACAGTTCTACTTTCTTATTTAAAACAAATTTTTTGTATTGTCAAATTTGAAATTGTTGCTCTGATTTCAGCATTTCTGCTGCTGCTTTTGCCTCACAGTGAAAATCAAGTCTATAAACAAGCCTTTTGCCCACCGTGGGCAGGGTCTGGCCGAGACAGGCTTGCAATATTTGCCATGTTTCTGCATTTTTCTTTCCCAGCTGTTCTTCATTCTCGTGCACCTGGCAGTGGAGCAGCCCTCTGGATTTGCTTCACCCAGGAGAAGCCATTTTTTAAATTCCCCCTTCCTCCCTTTTACTGTTGAAATATTCCTACCTTTCAGATTGTAAACCTGTCACTACTTAAACTCCTGCTCTCTGCTAAAGTGATGGGTACCAACAACTGCCATATTTTCATCTTGACAAGAGCTATCTAGTGATCTGGATCCTTAATTCTGGTTAGTGACTACAGTCGGTGGATATAGGAGTGTCTGGCACTTTCAGAGCTCTGAAATACATTTGGAAACAGGCAAAACCCTTCGCTTGCTCCTTGAGTAATAGGCTACATATAATTGCCTTGCGCATCTCTGCAGAGCACCTGCCCTCTACGGCAGGCTGGTGTTTTTCTTTATACATCATACCCTACGTATGCTTGTTATAGTCTTAGGAGAGGATAGTGGCAGCTAAGCTGTCATAATGTTTCTGCAGCAATTCAGGACTGGATCCAGAGATTATGTGGAGGGGAGCAGATATAAATCTTCTCCTAATTTATTTTGTGTCTTTACGTGGTTTGGGACAGAAAGGAAAGAGAGAGAAAAGAGACAGAGATAGTTCTGGTACACAACCTCATCTTCTCCTGCTACCTTCAATTGCAAATACTTCCATTTATTATTTCATTATTCCATTTTCCATTTGGAATTGTCAATATTTTCTACCCAAAGACCACAAGGAACATATCTGGAGTTAAAGAAGTTGAGCTGGTTGCAACAAAGAGAGCACACACCTTGGGAACCATGGGGAATATCTCAACATGCTGGTGTTAGGTTAGCATGTAGGTTTGGGGTTTTGTTAGCTGATTTGAGAGAAGTTTCAAGGAATTTAAAAAAATGTTGTAGATTAAATGCTGCCAGGAAATTGAGAGTAATTCTATGATTAACTATCTCTGTAAATTTTAAAAGAAGGACAGAGAAATAAAATAAGATTAAAATTGTAGTTGGTTAAAAAAAAAAGCTTCTATTCATACTATTGGGAGAGGAAGAAGTTTGGTGTTTTTGTGGTTTGCACAGAGGCCTTATTTTTATCATGTTTCATTGTTGTGACAGAATGACCTTGTATGATGTTGGTGTTCTGTGAAATTGTTGACGTTCAATAGAAGACCATGGCCTGGCTCTTAGTGCCAGCCCACTTACAACAGCAGGGCCTCCCTTGGTGGTGGCCAGCCACCTTCTAGCTGTTGGGGCTTATTTTTTTCTTTCTCAGAGTTAACTGTTTAACATGAGAAAAAAAACTGGGACCACTTGTCTTGCAGAACAAGAAGAGTGTGGGTTTTGGAGTCAAACTTGACTTTTTGTTATGCTTCTTACCAGCTGGATACTACCTGAAGAAATCTGTTGCTCCTCTCCTCATCACATCTGGATGAGATTAGTCATAGTTGTGGTAATCATTAAATGATACAATGCATAGACGCTTGTAGAACCTATTACAAACAAGAACTCAATAAAGTTGTTATTATTTACACAACGTGCTCCCTTCCCAGACTCAAGGGTGCAGACTCAAGGAGTAGAGTCTAGAATTATCCTTTATATAACATCATAACAAGAAAAAGTCTAATTCTGGGATTCCTTCTTGTACTTCTCCTCTTTGAAAGAAGCGTGGCCTTTTAAAAGGGCTCACCTGCCATCAGTGCTAGAGGTGGAAAGTTGTACACTTACAAAAAATAGAATCTAAATTAAAATTATGTAGAATTAGTAGAAACAAACTGAAGGAGCCCTTCGTGATTTAATTTGAGCAGTAAATCCTGTTGACAGGTAGTAAGTTCCATCATCATAGGTAAATGATGTCTAGTACAAATGAGGCTCCAAAACAGCTTCCCGAAGGTCCCCACCCACGTGGCACAACATCATAACCTGCTAGTTAGAGGAATGCAGTCACCTGTGTCAAATTACAGAGTGGGTTGGCCTGGCAGTCTTTTGTTCTTAATCTAATTGTGGCTTCTATGCGGACAGTGGACCTCCCCACACCTTTGACCTACTCCTGCTGAGTGCCTAACCACCAGGTGCCCAGAGCACTGCTGCTCTGAGTGTGCTCTCTGGACCACCCCTGGCTCAGTGAAATGCTTGTTACCCGTCCATAATGAGAGGACTGTAAATATCGAGATTAAACTCTAAGCAAGTGTTCTAGCAAAGGTCTTACTGCAGCAACTAAGCAGTAGTAAATGTACAGGAGGTCTTTTAACTTAACTTTGTAGGAATACATTTTAAGCATATTTTGTAAGTGTCAGTTTGTAATAGATTGGAGAATAAGACGTTCATTCCCACAGGTAGTTTGGGAAGCACTAAGACAAATGGGAAGCCAGGCAGCGCCTGTGGCTCAGTGAGTAGGGTGCTGGCCCATATACTGAGGGTGGCGGGTTCGAACCCGGCCCCGGCCAAACTGCAACAAAAAAATAGCCAGGCATTGTGGTGGGTGCCTGTCGTCGTCCCAGCTACTTGGGAGGCTGAGGCAAGAGAATCACCTAAGCCCAGGAGTTGGAGGTTGCTGTGAGTTGTGTGATGCCATAGCACTCTACCAAGGGCAATAAAGTGAAACTCTGTCTCTACAAAAAAATTAAAAAAAGACTAATGGGAAGCCTAAGATGAATAATAGAAGTTGAGAGTAGGGCTTTGAGAACAAGGTAGGGAGAAGACTCATGGGGACAGGTGGGTAGACGGGGGAGAGTCTGTACACATGACCACTAGGTGTTTACAAGAATTTTCACTCCAAATGCATCCTCTAAAGGAAGCACTGGATGACAAATCTGGGACATTTGATTTATTTTAGGTCAATCCCATGCCACCAGGGATTACATAACTCTACTCAGTTGCCTATTTCAGAGTGCACTCTTAGAAAATAACGTGTCTAAAAGGATCTAACCCACATTTTTCATATTTTAGCTTCCAAATCTTTCCCATTATCTTTCACAAACCAATCCAGAGTTGAATCTTAAAACTTTTTTTTCCTCCATGGGTATGATGTAAAAGCGAGCTTCCATATCCTGGCTAGAATTCATGTTAGGTGAAATACATCCAAGGCAAAGAAATGTAATCACCGAAGAAGGCTTGGATGCATTTTCGGTCTGAAAGCATGTGGTAGAAAATAGGTCAGGGGGATAAAAGAAATCACATGTAATATCGGAAAAGAGGTTCATTCACTATTAGAAAGGAAATCGCATATTATAGCAGAAAAGAGGCTCTGTGGGCTTAATAGGGTGCTTATATTTTTATTTACTAATGTGATCTGCAGAATCAGAGTTGACCATTCAAATGGATGTAAGCCCGACTGGTAAATCCACAGGGAGATGCCTAGGTTTCACTTCTTTGGTCAGGATTTAACCACAGGGATTCTGGTAGAGTTAATTCCCTTTAGGAGGAAAAGGTTATGCGTTCTCATGGATTTATGGTGCTGCAACTGCTTTAGGAAGGACTAGAGATTGTTTTTCAGAGGTAGTATGAGTTCCTCGGTTTTTCATCACAGCAGCTTCTGATTATATGTGTGTGTGTTTGTTTATGTATATACACATATATACATATATACACGTAGCACATATATATGTCAACTTAGAAAATACAGAAAAATATGGAAAAACACAATTTTACTTCAGGAAAAACAATTGCTGTTTTTGTGAGAGAATATTTCTGCTCAGTCCTTTCCCAGAGTGAGATAAAAATTAAGACTATAATTAGAATTCTATATACATACATATGGAAGATAGAGTTGATTTCTGTTACTCACAAGGGTTTTATTTCACTAATTAGGGAACGCGGAACCGTGGCTCTTAGAGGGCGCAGAGTGAGTTAGGTGCCTGTGAGCCTCTGGGGACAATGCCTTTCTCAGCTGTCACAGGACAGCCTTGTTTTATGTGTGTTTCTGTTTAAAGACACCTCATTCACTATATGTTGTTGATGAATTACCGGACCGTTGGCCAACAACACTGTAATTCATGCCTGAGTGAAGCTCATCTAGTACCGTACCTTTTCCAAGACAGACGTCACAACATTCTTGCACTTAGGAGCACTATAGGACCCTTCAGTTCTATGCTTGGGAGCCACTTAAACAGCAAGATCAAAAACTCACAGAATCAGAGAAAAGGTGTTTATGCTATGCATGCAAACACAATAGGGCAGAGCATGGCCGTAGCTCACCTCCCTGGGAAACGTGCACACAGGACCACTGCACGTCTTGGTGATCTGTGCAAGTCCTCACGTGACTGAGAAAGCTCCTCTAAGTACTGATTGGGGGGTTATCAGTAAGTTTTAGCCATTAATCAAATTCTCAAATACAAAATTTACAAAAAATAATGCGGGTTTAGTTTTTAGCTTTACATTGTACCTATAAGCTTTCCCTGTTTATTAATAATCTCTTCAAATATTTCTGTAATGATTGATGATCTCGCTTGCTACATGTTCTATCAAAATATCATGAACGGTGATGACGCAGAAGTACCAAGTGGCAGGTAAAGCATTTCATTGGGTATAATCTAGAATTGTAAGAAATATCTGACTCTTCCTAAACTCCCCTCACCAAGCAGGTAAACTACACGGATGGGGGCTTAAAATTAATTTATCCCAAATAATTGAAAAGTTTGAATCATTCAGGATTGTCTAAGGTTGGGAATTTTATAAGGCATCATTTTCCACATAAAGTATTCTTTTTTGGTCTATTCTCGCTTTCTTACTTTTTATTAATAAGTATAAATACTATAGCCAGTTGAGTGATGTGTATATTGCTGTTTTTAACCAACTTCTTGTAGTACCCCACTGTAGAGAGGGATTTCCTTAACTGGTTTCATCTCCCGCAGGTGCGGGATTAAATGATGGACAGTGGCATTCTGTCTCTTTATCTGCTAAAAGGAATCACCTGAGTGTGACAGTGGATGGTCATGTGACTTCTGCTGTTCCTTCGCTGGGACCTGAGCAGGTTTACCTAGGTGGCACCTATTATTTTGGAGGTAAGAAAAGGGGTCAGGCTATGTGGCCATTGACCCATATTTGCATTAGTATCCCTGTGTCTTGGAGGAAGTCCTAGTGTTTTAACTCATGTTAATACTAAGGAGTAATTTTTCACTTTCTTTGAACATGGAAATGTTGAGTGGCTCATGATGAAGAATTATGACCTAATGTGCATTTCTACAAGGTGGACTGACTTATGTTTATAATTTCTGTAACTACATTGATTTTAAGTAGGCCACCCTCTTCAGTTCTTGCCTTCAAACCTCATTATATTTTCCTAGTGTTAATGATCCTTATATGTCTTCTTTTGATTTTATGGGCTGATTTAATTGCAGTATTTTCCTGATAATGCCTCTTCGCTCCTTCAGAGCATCCCCATTGCTTCCCCACTGCCTAATACAGAAGGGCAGTATTATGCTAGTGGACAGCTAATTTAACTTGACTAGACAGAGCAACCTATTCTGTTTGCTAAGCAATAATGCACTGATACATGTCATGAGATCAGGGCACCAGCCTTGAACACCAGGTCATCTGCCTAAGAGAACAAAAGCAGATGAAGCAATTTGCCTGCCCAGTGGATGTTTGATTGAAGTAAAAGCTTGCAGAAGAAAACCTGGGAAATGGAAATGAATCTTTATCACTGGAAAATTAAGACAAAATGTTCTTTGCCATTAGAAATGCAACGTTGTAAACCTGTCAGTACAAAGACTCACTTCTAATAGTGACTTGAGGTGTTTCTTGTATTAGCTTTGTTTTGTCGTCGTTCTGTTGCATTTTAATAGCTGCTTCTGCCCAGAATCTTGTTTGAATTTGGTAGAAATAGCCCAACCTTTATTATTCACCAGTAAAAAACACATTTTTTCCTAAGAATTGACAGTGAGCACACAGCCCATGAATCAGTTCATGGGATCTTAAAAGCAAAGGAACAAACAAACAACCCTCTGCACAATCCATTACTGTGAATGGCTGCTTAGGGCCAACAGTCCTAAAAGACATAATTGCTTCCTTTGCTGAGATCTGTTTATTTCAGAACCAGGGTGCTTATAAAACCTTTTGGAATAAATGATTGATTTTATGGCAATCCATAGGAACACATTCTTTTAATAAATAGTAAGATATAGAGAACAACTTTACCAAGAGCTTTCACTTCAAAGGAAAATATTTAGAAGCACTAAAAGAGATAAGGAAAAAAAATCTAGGCATATTGTTAAATGATGCAAAATAAAACACTGGATGGAAGTGTTTGTAAATCATGAAAATAGAATCGTCCTTCTTAAAATATTTTACATCCTTCATGTTCAGGTTTAATGATGCCTAGCTATTTTATGTAAATTTTTACTCTAGTGATCCCTTTTATTCATATATTTCACTATAAAGTCATATTACGTTATAGTGAAATATATCACATATGTACTCTGTAATTTTGCTTGTTTTTTATTAGGATACATATGATCCATACTATCTATATTTTTAGAAAATATTTTTGGATAGTTTTAGATTTATAAAGAAGTTGCAAAAACATTTAGAGGTATCGTCTGTGTACCCTATACCCAGTCACCACTATCATTGACTTCTTATCTCATATATACATTTTAAAGATTACACATGGTTTTTCTTAAGTTCACATCTACACACGCATCCCTCTGCTAATGAAAGAGAGGACCACCCAGGCACGTTTGTCCCTCTAGGACGGTTATCTTTTGATGTTCCAGGTGAGCACTCTCCTGAATTTGAGTTTTTTCCTTCCCTTCATGATCATAATCACTTTACATCTTTTACGATGTTTCTAAATCGTAAACCATGGAAGCCTCCATGATACTATTCCAACTTTAAGAAAAAAATAACCAATCTCAAGTTTACTTAGGTAACTCTGTTTATTCGGTCACCTTCTCAGTTGCTCTGCCACGCCAGAAGCTGGTGAGTTCTCGTGAGGTTCTGTTGACCACTAAATGTGTGCTCTGCAAAACCCAGGCCACCCTAAACATTTTGGGGGCTTGAAAGTAAGGGGTCAGATGGAGCCCAGAGAATTGCTGTCCAGCTCTTCCTTGCTCTGCCCAGCCATGTGCTTCCAGGAAGCAGAAGAGTGAGGGGGCCCATTTTCCTGCGAGTTGCTTAGGGCCTTTGGCTGAAAATTCTGGATCGTGGGAGTGGACTGGAGGGGAGAGGGTTCAAAGCAGGCACATTATTTTTCCCCTGTAAGGCCTTCTGGGACTGTTGGCAAAAGCATGGCTGGAAGAGGGCTAAATAGGGTCCCCTAAAATGCATTGCCTGGGTGGTACTGGCAGTGGGGTGCCAACTCTTCCCTATTTTAGCTAAAAGTCCTGCGTCTTGGAAACAGTTCCTCCGATCCCACCCTGAGGAAACTGTGGCGGTTGTTCAACCTAGAAACCTTCGTTCTATGCAGATGGGAATCCCTCTGTCACTAGGATCTGTTTTATCAGGTTGAAGGCATTTGTTTCTCAGGTAATGAATTCTTTGGCTAGTTTATCTTCAAGGGAAAATTATCCTGTGCTCTGAGGTTCATCCCATCGGTTTTCCTTCTTTCTAAATTCTACTGCAAGTTTCCAGGTATCTTCCCAGAATCCAGTCAGTGTGACCAGGCTGTCTCGACGCCCTGGGTGATGGCTCCTCCCTGCCAGCCAGGAGAGTGGCTGTCACACTGGGAGAAGGGGCTGCTCCTGAACTGGCCACACTCATTCTATGCCACACCACACCTGCACCGCTCCTCCATCACTTTTTACTTTTTTCTTTTTTTCCACCCTCAGATGAGTGCTTTTCAGAAAGTCAGGCTGCATCGTGGTGCACTGTGCTCAGCTTTTATCATTTATAAATTATAAATTTTTAATCTGAGTTCTTCAGAATGAAGATGGCTGAATATCTGATGCGTGCACTTTCCCCTGGGGAATCTTTCTGCAGTGCATAACCCACCATGCAGCACAAGCTGGGGACGCTTACCGTGAGCAAGGTTCTCACGTCCCCCCTCCCTCGTGTAAGAAAAACATTCTCCATCCAATGAACTGCCTGTGCCGACATGCAGTGTACCCCGACATCTCACTTCTGCTCCACTGACACACAGTGATAATTTATCTGCCTGCCATCCTTGGAGGTGCTTAGCGTTCTGGCTGCCTCTAGTAATGGATCCATCCATTAATTCAGCATTAAGTATTCTCCAGAAAGCTTCCCATGTGGGGACTTTCATCTCGCATTGGGTTCAGTGCCCCACTTCTCTCTGATACTGCATTATATTAACTGCAGTTGCCTCTTATCGTAGACTAATGAGACTAACCTGGCTTGAACCCTTCTTTGTTCTTAGAATCTCTTTTCTATATTGAACACAGTGGCTAGGAATATGAAGTGCCTCCTGATATGATAGTGTGCTGTCTGTAAAGTTGCCTGATCTTTCCCTGTGACTCTGGGTTTCTTAGTCCTGTTCCCTAAAGGAACACTGCACAATTTATTCAATTCTGAAATAGTTTGAGATGTGTCAGGAAACACCACCTGGAGGGAAGGAGATTAGCAGAGTTGTTTATATTCCTGGCATATTGTAGTGGCTTCGAAATATTATTGAACTATTATCCTTTCAGTTTTTATCCTAACATTCTTAATTGGCTAATAAGTCATCCAGAATGCATATTGAGATTACGGTAACCATATCTTGCACTACAGGAGAAATGTAAGTAGAAATGTGTGTGGTGCCATGTCCAATAAATTAACACTCAAAAAGCTTTGATCACTTTTTCTTGATCTATTAAATTTGAAACTTCAAAGTCTCCATTAGGTTAAAATATAATGTTTTACTGTGGCTGGTAATAGTTTTAAATTTGAATCCTGGCCTAGCCTTTATTTGCCATGTAAATGTATTTTGTTAGGAAAAACAAAAAAAGCATTTAAGGAAAAATACTCTGTCAAATGATTTAATTATAATGGGAATGCCCAATGCTAGAAAACCAGCATGGATTGTACAGGCATTAGGAAGTCATTTCTTATTCCCTTTTTTCCTCCCCAGATAAATGCAAGTCTTCTATTTCTTTTTTTATTTCAAAATATTAAGGGCTATAAAAGTTTTTGTTATGTGGATACCTTGTGTGATGTTTAAGTCAAAGCTTTTGGTGTACCTGTCACCAGAATATTGTTCACTGTATACCGCAGGTGTCTTTTATCCCTCACCCTCTCCCATTCTCCCCTCTTGATTTCCTGTATCTCTTATATTTCTTTGCTCCCACATGTATCCACCATTTAGCTCCCACTTACTAGTGAGCATATACGGTGTTTGTTTTTCTATTTCTGAGATACTTTACTTAGGATAATAGTTTCCGGTTCCATCTAAGTTTTTTATTTCATTCCTTTTTATGTCTGAGTAGTATTCCATGTATATGTGTGTGTGTGTGTAATATATATTGATCTATAATCTATAATAATATATATAATAACACACAGCTCACATTTTCTTTATCCATTCATGAATTGGTGGGCATTTAGGTTAATTGCACATCTTTGCGGTTGTGAATCGTACTATGATAAACATTCAAGTACAGGCTTATTTTTTATGAAATGACTTGTTTTCCTTTGGGCAGATACCCAGCAATGGGATTTCTGGATTGAAAGGTAGATCTACTTTTAGTTCTTGGCTGAATCTCAGTACTGTTTTCATAGAGGTTGCACTAATTTGCAGGCCCACCGACAGGGTGTGCGCATACCTTTCTCTCTACATCCACTCCTGCATTTGTGGTTTTTTGACTTTTTAATAATGACCATTCTGATAAGGCTAAGGTGGTATCTCATTGTCATTTTAATTTGCATTTCCCTGATGGTTAGTGATGCTGAGTATCTTTTCATAGGTTTGTTGGTCATCTTCTGTCTCCTTTTGAAAAACCTCTGTTCGTGTCTTTTGCCCACTTTTTAATGTGGTTGCTTGTTGGTTTCTTTTTTTTTCTTTTTCTTGATGATTTGTTTGGGTTTTTCATGCCTCCGGATTTGTTCTTTTTGTTTATGATTGCTTTGGCTATTTGGGCTCTTTAGTTGGTTCTGAGTGATTATTTTTCCAAGATCCATGAAATACGATATTTTAATGGGGATTGTGTTAAACATATTAATCCCTTTGGGCAATGTGGATATTTTCATGATGTTGATTCTGCTAATCCATGAGCAAGGGATGTTTTTCGGTTTGTTTGTGTCCTCTGTAATTTCTTTTCTCAGTGTTTTGTGGTTCTCCCGGCAGAAATCTTTCACTTCCTTTGTTAAGTATATTCCTAGATACTTTATTTTCTTAGCACTATTATGAATGGCCTGAAGCCCTTCATTTGACTCTCACCTTGATTATTATTGGTATATAGAAATGCTACTGATTTGTGTACATTAATTTTGTAACCTGAGACTTTATTGACTTTATTTATCAATTCCGAGAGTCTTCTGCTGGAGTCTTTGGGTACGTCTGTGTTTAGTTAGAAGGTCAGACCGTCAGCAAATAAGGTTCATTTGATCTCTTCTTCCCACTTTGGATGCCCTTTATTTCTTTCTCTTGAGTGACTGCCCTGGCTGGGACTTCCAATGCTATGATGAATAGCAGTGGTGACAGTGGGCACCCTGTCTCGTTCTAGTCCTTAGGGGGAATGCTTTCAACTTTTTCCCATTCAGGATGACGTTGGCTGTGGGTTTGTCATATATGGCTTTTATGATTTTGATGTTTATTTCTTATACCTAGTTTCTCGAGGATTTATATTATGAAAGGATGCAGGATTTTGTCACATTCTTTTTCTACATCTATTGATATGCTCATGTGGTCTTTGTTTTAGTTTCAGTTTATGTGGTGAATAATGCTTATTGATTCATGTGTGTGGAACCGTTACTGCATCCCTAGGATGAAACCCACTGATCATAGTGGATTATCTTTTTCATTAGTCATTGAATGGTATTTTCTTGAGGACTTTTGCATCTACATCCTTATGGGATATTGGTCTATACTTTTCTTTTCTTGGTGTTTCCTCTCCTGGTTTCGGTACTAAGGTGACAGTAGGGCTTCATAGAATGGGTTAGTTAGGATGCCCTCCTTCTCAGTGTTACGGAATAATTTCTATAAAATAGGTTCCCGTTCCTCCTTGTAAGTCTGCTGGAATCCATGGTCCATGTGTAATGCACTTGTGAGCATTTCCCGTAGGGCACGTCTGGTAGTGACGATCCCTTAATGTCTGCTTGTCTGACATTTCAGCGTTTCCCTTTTGGTTGGGACCCATGGGTGTAGACTGAATGTGCTCCTTTGGAGGTGTGGACTGGCTTGTTTTCTCACGTTGCCAAAATTCTTGCATCGGTTCCTTCTCATGTGAAACCTCTTCTCTCAACTCAGGGAGTTGGGTTTGCTGGGAACTCTCCTGCTTTGTGGCGAGGGGAGGTCCCTAACTAGTGTTTTGTGTCCTGCTCTGGAGGACGGAGCCCAGGCAGATGGGCAGAGTCACTGAGAATGTGTGATGCAGCTGTTCTCCATGTCACCCTATGCCTCTGTTTGTCACAGGCCAGGCTGGTGTGGGGGATACGCCTTTGTACTGGTAGGTTGGTCCCAGGGGTGGCTTTTGGAAGCTCTGGTAAATTTCCTCTTCTTGGAGATGGGTGGCAGGACCTTGGTGGGTGCCTGAGTGCATCATGGGACCTTGGTCAGTGTCTGGTCAGATCATGGGACCTGTGTCAGTGGTGGGGGGCTTTGTGTGGAGTGGCGAGTTGGTCCCTAGCTGGTGGCTGCAGGTGTCAGGTCTGCCAGTTCCTCTTTCTGGGTCTATGGCAGTATCTGGCTGGGGGTGGGGAGCGATTCGTGACTGATGGGTCTTGGTGGAGAGCTGGACTGGAGGTGCAGAGCCGCATGGTGCTTTGGGGACTACTGACCTCTGCACAGTGCAATGGTTGGCAGGCTCATTCTGCTGGTCAGTGTGCGGGGCCAGGGGGGTGTGGTCAGCAGTGGGCGCATTAGGCTGAGATGTGGCCTGCTGCTCTGCCTGGGTTCCACCAGATGTGGACTTCTGCATGGTGCACAGGGCTGGGGGCTTATTCCTCGGGTTGGTACCTGAGATCACAGGGGCGTGGATCACCGGAGGGGTGTGAGTCTGGGAGCATGGCCTGGTGGTCGGAGCACCTGCTGCTGGACGGCTGTGGCTTTCGGCTCACACAGGTCCAGTGATGTAGATGCTCACCCTCCTGGAATCCCCTGGTGGGGGGGACACTTGGCTCCCAACAGTGATGTGCGAGAGCATTTACTCTCCTTGCTCCTTCCCTGGCCAGCAAGGTGGACTCCCATGAGGACTGCAGGGTCTCCAGATCTGAGGGCTCAGGTGCCATCAGCTGTGGCAGCCTGGGAACAGAGGCCACAGTGTCCATGCTGGGCCTGTGCTCGGGTGCAGCTTCACTGTTCCATTGTCTCCAGGCAGTTCCCGGGTCAGCCCTCTCCCTGCAGGGTAGTGGGAGTGCCGATGTCCGTCCTGGCAGCGTGGGGCCTGATGTTCAGCTCCTGGTCGAGCTCCCTGTGCCATATCCTTCACGCTGGGTCGCCTGTCTCCTCTCTGAGGATTCACAGTGCTCTCTCCAAGAGGGCCCATCCTTCATGAGCGTCTTCTGAAGCTTTTGGAGGACAGGGTATTTGTGGTCTGCTTCTGTCCACCAGCGAGGCCCCCAAACCATTTCTTATTTTTTGAAATTCTGGTAGTGATTGACAACTATAACAACAAAGAAAGATTAATGTAAAAAATAGAAAAACAATATACTATACATTCCTACTCCATAAAATCATTCATTTCACTTAGGTAGAAAAACACTTAGAAAATCATTAAACTCCAGACAGTAATGGTTAATATTATATTTATTCATTATTTAAATTTAAATAATCTCAAATGCGTTTTAGGAAAAAAAACAGTATAAGTCTCTTATGAAGCAAAGCATAAAATATAAAAATGAAATGTTTTTGACTTAAAACCATAGGACTTCTTAAAATACTTGGGTGTGTGTTCTCTTTGTATATAGGAAAATATTTAATTACACGGATAGTTGATGAATTTGTTTCATGTCAATATAACTCCTTTTCCAAAGAGTTATTTTTATTTACTATGAAGACATTTCACCATTGTTGATTTATCTTTTCTTATATCTGGCGTACATTTTCTTTCTTTATGTTCTTAGCTTTAGTCTGAAAGACTAAATTTCTGATTCCTTTGCAGGTGCTTTACCACTGCTGGCTGGTATGTGTAGGGTTGTAAAGCTAATACGTATATTTTTAAAATTTGGATCAAGCCAGTGTCCTTGCACGTGATACTGTAGCACTGATGACTTCCTGTGACTCCTGTGTAAATGAAGAAAATGTCCTTTGCATGAATTGCAATTTGTAATTTAGATTAAACTAACAATGACTACGGTTAGTTTATTTCCCTCCTTTAATACAGAAAGTAATCAAATGACTATTTCTTTTCCTTTTTCCAAAAATGAAGCGTTCCATGATATCGAATCATTACAATCCATACGGTTTTGTTTTTATCAGGTTGTCCTGACAAAAGCTTTGGATCCAAATGTAAAAGTCCCCTGGGTGGATTTCAGGGGTGTCTGAGACTCATCTCCATCAGTGACAAAGTGGTAGACCTGCTCTCAGTTCAGCAGGGGTCCCTCGGGAACTTCAGCGACCTGCAGATAGACTCCTGCGGCATCTCAGATCGGTGAGGACACTCGCACATCTTTGTTTTGACCTATTTTCAAGCTTCTGACAACACATGAAAAAATATATATGTGTAAGAAACAAGTAATTATTCTCTCCTCTTTACATCCTTATATTTTCCACAGGAAGTAGAAAATATTTGTGTTAGAAATAAGAAAAATACGTCTTTTGTTTTATGTGTCATAGTTCAAATGATGACATTTAGAGGACAAGTGTTCGTGTTGTCTCTGTGCATACATCCTAGCAAGGATCATGTTGATGCTGCTGTAATTTTAGATGGGTATAAGTGTATCAGAAATGTTATTAAACTCAACAGACTAGGCTACCTGTAGAGTAAAACTGACTGGCACGTGCCCATAAATCAGAGACCTATATGGTCATTTATCAAACTGGCTTTTGCTACCCTGATAGTTGAATAATATTTTTAGGGGAAGGGGAATTTAGTTGGTTGCTGTTCTCCTAATGTGCTTATTTACCAACCTATTACCATCCTTTCAGGGAAAATATGAAGGAACTCCTGCTTTAGAAAAGCTCAGGGCTATAGTATTGATCAGGTGGAAGCATGGATTGAATAGTTTCAATAGGAGCATTCATAGAGGATATAGTAAGGCAGGATTTGAGTTAATTGTAGGGGACAAACAACTTGAAAAATAATAATTAATAATTAATAACTGTGTTTCAGCATGGGCAACTATAGTAAGTAATCTTGGCAGTCATACTTTAATATCAAAGTTGTAAATTTTAATTATTGAGTTGAATGGAATGGCATAACCATTACAGATTTAACAATATTTTAAACAGTGTGGCAAAATTAGCCTCTTCCCTGTAGCAGTGCTTAATATGTATTTTGAATAAATACATAAATTAACAGCTTCAAAAGTAACTTTTTACTTACATGAAATGTTTTGTCAACATTAAGACTTATCTCTTTGTATCCAATAGATACTTAGTAATGCGTGTTGATCCTATTTTGAACACTAATGCAGACTATGTTATGTCCAAGAAAGCAATAATAATCATATTTAGCAATAGATAAGGACATACGTTCCTCTTCACAGATATTTATTTATTTGGAAAAAAATGTATAGAAACAGTCCTTCCTATAATGTGAAAGCTGATGTGTCAAGGAAGAATTTAGATGATAAACATCAATTGGCTTGATTTGGGGATTAAATGATTTCTTGACACACTCATAGTGACCTCGTCCATAGTTAACAACCATATCAGCTCTGGAACCTAAAACCTGGGCCAGAGGAGAGTGTGTAGCAGGGCTTCCTGGGCCTGGTCTCTCAAGGTGGGGTTTACTAACAGAGGAAGGGAGTCCTCACACCCCCAGTGGGCAGCCAGCAGGGAAACTCCATCGTCCACAGTACACGAATAAAGTATATTGATGACCTCAGATTGCAGACAGTTCTTTTGGTAAAAGTAGATCCATCCTTTTTCCTATGTGGATTTGTTCTGCAGCTGCCATTTTACCCAAGAACTCCTTGCTTACCTCCTGGAGACACACACTTTGCATAAAACAGAGGAACATATAGCACAATTGGACAGTACAAATCATTAGTGCTATCCCTCCAAAGTACTTTTCCGCAATAACAAATTATGGATAGATTTTGACTATAAATGTTTCTTTAAAGAAAACATTTAGGCTAATAGCAACCATGTAAAATATAGCACAAGTGAAAGTAGCATTTGTATACCTTTTAAATTTCCAAATCTATCTCTAAACTCTTTGTCTTAAACTCAGAAGAAAATATATCATCTATTTACTTTGCTCTTATATGCTACACCTGTATCTACTGACATTGGTTCTAAAGCATTAAATAGAGTTTTTTTTTAAATCTATATACAAGGCCCTATGTTAAGCACTTAACATAAGTTAATGTTTAAATCAATCTTCACACAAAACCACTTAGAATAAATAGTATTTGTTTCTTATAAATATGGACATAGACGCACAGAGAGGTTAAGTGAGTTGGCCAAGATGACATGGCTGAGGAAACGCTGAACCCAGCCTCGAGTACAAGCTCTCCGGTTCCAGGCCATACTGTGTAGCCTCCTTGGGTACACATTAACATTTATGGTGGTTAATATTTAATTTATGCATAATAAACATATCACTTAATGGTTTAATAAATTATAATTTAAAACAAGCAGTAATTTTAAAAATCTGACAGGAACTTAAATAATGTTTTTTTTTTTATACAGTAACTGACTCTAAGTGGGATCAACCTACATATAAAATGTAAATACGGACACACACATGCTCACACTGCACAGCTGTTCACAGACCTGCATTCATACCGTCTTCGTGTCTCACACGCACACGTTCACGTGCTTCCTCTCAGATCCAAACACTCTTTACACACATTTCCCAGATCCTCACAGGTGAATCCACGTGCACGCACGCTCACCCACCACCCCACAGTGACAAGGTCCTCCCGCCCTCCTCACACACTCAGATCTTCCTGACACGCACAGCTGGGAGCCCTCACCTGCCCTCTGTGGACAGGCAGGGGTGTGGGTGACAGGGATCAAAACTGCAAGGACAGCAGCTGTCCAAGTCCCGTCTGTACCTGGAGCCAAAGTGCTACTGGGGCCGGGGCAGGGTGAAGGCTGTCAGGACATCTATACTTACTAAAGCTGTCCATCCTAAACCTCTTACTAAACGAAACCATTAGGTGTATCAATTGATAATCAACTTTTGAAGAACACTAACTGATTTGGGAAGGCTACCATCTCAGTCATCAGTAGACACCACCGTTCCCCAAGTGTAGTAAGGCTAAGACTGTGGTTTCAAATGACACCTGGGCTGCAATGACCCCACACAAGAGCTGAGTCCGCTGTATGACAGTGTCTATCTTGTGACCTTGCCCCCCATCTCCTGATACCCTACCATCCTTACCCTCAGCCCTCACACCTCCAGCTCCATCGTGCTGTCCCCTCATTCCTGCCCTAGCTCCTGGCCCTCAGGTTGGGTCTCCAGCCTCCCTTCTGCCATATCTCCCACCTGCCCCCCGAGCCTTCCTTCTCTTTCCTCCCGTGGAGTCTCTGCCCACAGCCCCCTACCCTTGCTCTCCTCTCCTCTGTGAAGCTCCGGAGCTGGCCTATATTCCTGCTCCTTTACGCCCACTTTATTGCAGTTTATTTGAATGTCACAGTGTTATTTTGTCTCCTATAATACTAAAGCCATTGCTTTTGGGGAAAAATATGGGAGAGGGGATGTTTGTGGATTTCATAGTTTTGAGGCAGGATATGAGAATTGAATTTGATACTCACCATCATCCTAGCATTCGTAGGCACCCAACTTTGTTTGATCTCCCTAAATGAGATAAATGTTGCATAAATTTCACTTTAATATCATTAATCCCAGCCAACCTTTACACTTAATAAAAGTCTTTTGAAAGTTAATTTGGAATGGATAAGGAATAAGGATAAATAAAAACCTGACTTATTATTTCTGGTTTGGGAGTGTTGAGGTATGCAGTTGTTCAACTTCACAAGCAATGAAAATCTTGATGGAAATGTTTAAGGAAAAGCTGTAGTGTCTGGGAAAACAATGGGTTAATGAATTGTCTCACTTTGTATTGGAATTACTAGGGAGGAGAAAAGTGTAAAATACAATGGTTTGGAACTTTTGGTGAGAATGAGTTCTTCACTATATGATTTAAATTGCCCTAGGTTACTAGTAGTCAAATCTTAGTGTGTAATGAATTTAAATGAAATTCACAGTTCAATCTTCCACACTTTAATTAAACATGGACAAAGTCTAGTCTTACTAACCAGAATAGAGAAAAATAAATTCAGCCAGTTTTTCAGTATCAGATCAAATAGAAATAGCACATATAGCACAGTAATTAAAAATTTGTTCTTTTGAATTTTAGGTAAAGCCACTTATATCTCCCTCTTAAAAAAAAAAAAAAAAAGCACAGTTTGAGGTCTGCTAAAAAATAGCCTAATCTGTCCTTTGCTGATTTGATTACCAAGTAGGGTTGTTATTATTTTAATTTTAAAAAATCCCTTTTGTGGATTGCCATTGATTTGAAATACTTAAAAAATTAAATAAGTCATGATATGTTCATTGAATGGATTCCTGTGAATATATAAAAAAGTTAAAATGTACACAAACTTAATGTACGTGAAGAGCTGCTCATTATTAATTATTGAATCTTTAAAAAACAGATTTTAAAGTAGTATTTCTTTATGATTTTATTTATGAATACACTCTTATCTATATGTTTCTTTTGGTAATTTCTATATAATGAGATTGTAAATGATATTTCTTCTATATTTCTTCCTGGATTCTTTGATTATTGGTATAGTGAGTATCTATTTTTTATAATCAGGAAAAATCTATAACATTTTCAGTTAAAAGTTGGAAAAATTCTATAAGCAAAATATGAAGTTCCTGTTCTTGCTCTGTGGAAATCCCATCACAAATACATTCTTGACAGGTCTTATAGTTTCCTTTTTAATCTGGGATAAATCAAGGCATTTAAAGCTTTGCTGTCAATGTATCTTTTACTCTGTATTTTAAAAGGCATCGATGATGTGATAAGGGCTATTTGAGTCTTTAGTGGAAGTTCCCAAATTCATTTGTTCATGGAGTTCTACTTGTCTCAGTAATTTTTTTTACAGTGCCTCTAAATCCACACTTTGATTTAGAAAGAGGATTAGGTCCAAACAGCTTAATAAGCATTTCTTTCCTGACAATTGACTAACAGTGTCCAAGTGATTAGGCCGACTGTGTTTGCTAATCGGCACATAGGGGAGCCAGGTGCCTGCCCTCCCAGGGAGACTGGGAGACATGGGGGCCCTATCATTCTAAGCATTACATCCAAAGGAATGGCTCCCGGGTCCTTCAGAAAGACTCTCCTGGGTTGTAAAACTCCGGAGAGGCTGACGTCTCAAAGGGGCAAAGAAAGAATTGACCACTGAAAGTTTCCTGAAGTTTACACTGTCAGAAAAGGGAAATCAGGGGCCTTTAGTCAGCAAGAAACCTGTCTAAACCTTAGGCAAGAAGAGGGGAATGTTAAAGCTGTGTTAGTCCCTGTAATCACAAGAATTACATAGCGTTGTTCTCGACTGGAAAAATCCTGTAAGCAAAGCGCGAGTTCCCATCCTTAGTTTTAATAAAGGGGATGGAAGAAATCCCATCAGGCATATATTCTTGACAGGTTTCATAGGTTTTTTTATTTTTGTTTGTTTGTTTGTTTTTATCTGGGATGAATCAGGGTATTTAAAGCCTTGGTCTCAAAGTATCTTTCATTCTAAATTCCAAAGTCATTAATAATCTGATCAGCACTATTTGAATCAATGCCAAAAGTTCCTAAATGTTTTCATTCATGGTACCCTACATGTCTCAGTAATTTTTTGCTGTGCCCCTAAGCCAAAAGCTATCCCTAACATTTTCATTTAAAAAGCAGTTTAGGTCCAAAGTATTTATGTCCTAACAAATTAGTAATCCTTTGAAAAAAGTTATATATGTATATATATATATATATATATATATATATACATACATATACATACATATACACACACACATATATATATATATAAAATTTGAAAAAAACACTTTAATTTTATTTTTAATCAAAGATCGTTACTTAGTAATTAGACACATGTGCCTGTTGGACGCTGCATAATATTTTCAAAGTTTGGCATAAGATCAAACTTCAGTGGGGTCATTTTCTGTCCAGTGTTAGAAAAATCAATCACTAAAAATCCAGCTTCTCAAGGATGGGATATGATTAAAGGGAATGTATTATCATCTAATGCTGAAACTAAATTACTTTGAGCCAGCAAGTCACACATCGGTCTGACACATGCCAGATAGTTCTCTTAAAAATTTTAAGAGAGAAAAAAAAAAAATTTTAATCACACCCATACTGGGAGCCCCTGTGGGTGTGATTCAGCTCCTAGAGTGCCTCCAGCATATTGTTTAAAATTCTTAAGTATATTCCATCTTCCTGGATGTACACACTGTGTGAATAAAGACATTCCCTCTTCCTCCTCCTGTCTTTCCTTTTCTTTATTCCTTCTTTAAATGTTTAGTCAATGTAGTAATTCAGTGTGATGAGATGTTCTATCACATAAGCTGTTGATGTTCCTGCAACATACTGAATTCATGTTATGTCCTTAGGGGGAGTAAAGGGCTCTGTAGAGTGAGGCATGATGAAAATTATGCAGTCTCAGTTTCCCAACAACTGCCTGACATGCCATGAACGTAGTGATCCAAGGTTTGGTTCAGTGGACTGACCCATTAATCATGCTTAATTTGCTTTTTATGTTATGGCTGGTTTCTTTCTTTCACATGAGCATGTATAAATGATCAATAATTTATGGTATCAAGAGATGAAAATGGTGACTGTATCTCTACCTTCTTTCAGGTGTTTGCCCAACTTCTGTGAACACGGTGGTGAATGCTCTCAGTCCTGGAGCTCTTTTCACTGTAACTGTTCCAACACCGGTTACAGGGGAGCCACCTGCCACAACTGTAAGCCAGTCACACCTGCTTGTTCTTGTTGCGTGTTGAGTTCTTCATTCCATTTCCCATTTTCATTTTCGTTGCTTTGTGTGTACCTATGTCTGTGTGCAAACTTAGCATCCTGTAGTTAATTCACACTTCATTTCATACAGTCAAGGTAGCGTTTAGAAATATATAATACAAAACAAGAGAGCAAAGAGTAGGACAGCTGACGATGGAAAAATATTTATAGAAAATGAAAGGTAGCTAAGTCTAACAAATGAAGCAAAATGCAGAATGCATAATAATCTTGTTCTGTTACTTGAATTGGGCCAGCATTTCAATTCCAGACCTTCTAGAAGACACAGTATAAGTAGAAACATGATCTGTTTACCAAATTCTTAAATGTTCAGACAATTAAAGAGATTCTCAGAAACAGCCCTGGGTGGGCTGAGTAGGGTGGCTTGTGATACGGATATCCAGATGTCAACTAGAGACTTAGGCAGCTGTAACAGAACATCATGGCCTGCATAGCTTGTAAGCCACAGAAGGTTAATTGGCACAGTTCTGGAGACTGAGAAGTTCAAGATCAAGGCACTGGCAGATTCCATGAGGGTCCACTTCCTGGTTCACAGACTCCATCCTCTCTCTGTGTCCTCCTGTGGTGAAGGTGCGAGGGATCCCTCTGGGGTGTCTTACAATGGCACAAATTCCATTCACAGGGCTGCCTCTCACATCATCTAATCACTTCCCGAAGTACCATCACGTAGGGGGTAAGGGTTCAAAATATGAATTTGAGGGGGGAACACAAACGTTTAGCCTACAGTGCTCAATAATGCTTACGTTGTGGTTTAACCCCATTAAATGAAGATGATAAGGATACGGGTGGTAGATGCAACTGCATTAATCAAAATAGTTAACTTTCTTGAGTACTCTGTAAATGCCAGGCACTGGTCCAGTATTTTATAGGTCCTAACTCATTTAATTGTGGTGATCACCCTAGTAGGTGGATACTATTGTCATCTCTAATTGATGTAAGAAGTAATAGATAATTATCAGGTTGTCCAAGGCTACTTAACATAGTTGGGGCAGAGGGAGGATGTGAGTACATGGAGTCATATTCCAGAGTCTAGGGTCACAACCAGTCCCCTTTTCCTGTATTGTAAGTTGTGTAATTTTTTTCCTGATAAAATGTTTACATGTATTATGATGCTCATACCATTTTTTTGTCCACTTGTTCTTTCTTTGTTGTTGTTTCATTTTCCTTTTCTTTATGCCCTTCATCTGGTGAGGAATCTCCAATTGGTTTGTGTGTGCAATAGGGAGACCAAAATGCTTCTTTTTGGCCTTTCCCATTTTTCTTCACATTGTTACTGACGTTTCTGAGCAGCTGAGCACCTACTTCCAACTCCTATTGCCTTGATATAAGGCACGGTCTTAGGTCAAAGTCATTCCCTCACAACCCTCGGTCTATTGCACCATTCTCTGCTTTGTACTCCTGCTGGAGTTGGCTTTGGGTCTCTGGGCTCCCAGCCATAGGGCTGCATAGAGGCCCCCCAGAATTCCTCAGTCAGGGATGGAGAGGTCGTGATCAGGAAAACCAGCACCATTCCTGGATATCAGTAGTACATAGTGAAGGGCGTCACAGAATTTTACAAAGAATGCTTCATGGTGACAAAGCCACACCTCACCTATAACCAGAGGCTGCGTTACTTGCCCCCAATCACCCAGCTAGTGGAGTGGCATTATATTTTAATATTTATACTTTCCATCTTATTGTAGTAGCTAACTCAAAATAGAAAGCTATTAAATATGTTTAATAGACTAATTATTCATCTTTAATTGTTATCAATGAATGAATCTAAATATAAAGCAAACAACTCTGATGAAAAACATTAGGAATAAATTAAGTTACTTTCATCTGTGTCCCACAATTTGATCCAATAATTGAGTTAATTTATTAGTTTCTTGAGCAGGCAGTCCAGATGGAGCTGAAGGTTTTTATCCTTAACTGTCCTGAGAAAAGGAGCCAAAATAACAGGCCTGGTTTTAGTGGAGGGGCTGAGAGGGTTTTTTTTTCTTTTTTAAAGGAAATAATACATTTAAAGTCACATTATGAAAATTTAAGCAGTATGCATAAAGCAGAAGTCCTTCCATCGTCGTCAGCCGATTGGGTGGAGATACTAGTACCCATCTCAAAGTTACATGTGTATTCTGCCAACTTCTTCCAAGGCAATTATGGGCACATGTATAAGAATAGAGAAATTCACGTGGGCCACTATGATGTTCTGAGACAGTCTGTGTCACAGTCCCTCGTGTTTTTTCAGACTCTCCCGTGCGGATTTCAACTGGCTCAGCCTGTGGGTGACGCTAGGATGTCTTCCTTTGTTTCTGTCCACACGGACTTTACCTTTCTTGATTTTTGTGTATCTCAAAACTTTCATGATGGCTTAAAGTAACCACTGTTACATGTCTTCTTCAGAGCACAAACTGGAAGTGTGACTGGGAGACAATCCATGCTTACATTTGTATCAATGCAGAATAGAAGAGAAACTAAATAGAACCGTCAGACTGGAAAGAGTGGGGAAGTAAATTTATATGATATGTGAAATTTTGTACCGTTGAACAAATGAGCCACATTATTTCATGTTGTCCCATAATTTTAAAAACTAAAATAGATTTAGAGAAGAATGTTTAGGAGATTGTTTATTTCTCATTTTACAGTGTAAAAGGCTTAATGAAAGTTATCAGTATTTTTAGCCAAGTGTTCAGTGAGAGGTGTGTATTATATACAGGTATTAATATCAAATCTTTGTACATGGCAAATGTATAATTGTATAATTAAAACATCCAATTATGGATCAAAACAAATTGAGAACACTTGAGGGCATATTTCATATAAGATTTCCTTCTGCTTTGAATTTTAATTATCTTGAATTCTCATTACAGAGAGTTAGAGAAAGTTTCTTTTGTGATTACTTAAAAATTATTGATGAGAAGCTTGTGAATCATGCTTGTTTTATGAAAAAACATTTTATCTATAGTTAATTTTCCATGAAAAAGAAGTATAGTTACCACATTCTTTAAAATGTGTTTATTGCATAATTATGGGATAACAGCAGATTATTTAAGGAGATTACCCTATTGTGCTTCAGATGTTAGGTTACTACAAGGTGATACTAGAATTAGAAATTCCAAAATAGATGTCAAAAAAAAAATAGATGTCACAGGACAAGTTACCACATTATAATTATAAGGGTCTTAATATTTAAACACCTATCTTCTCTTTCCTTGTTCTTCCTAATGTAAAAATAAGCTAAATTTCATTTTGACCAAGCAATTTTATTTTCCTTTAGTGATTAAAAAGGTCATAAAATATAGCCCAAGTTTTCTATTTTTTTCTATATAACCAGTTCCATCTTATTATTTTTTAAAAAAATAAATGAATTTTGTTTTATAGTGAGTTTTGCTCTTTCTCCTGGTCAGTAATGTACATACTGAATTTCAAGGCTTAGAGTATTTTGTGTCCAAATTAAGTTAAGAGACTTGTGTCTTATAGTTTATTAACGATGGTCCTGTCCCTTTTTTTTTACAGCTATCTATGAGCAGTCATGTGAGGCCTACAAGCACAGAGGAAATGCTTCAGGGTTTTACTATATAGATGCAGATGGAAGTGGTCCCTTGAGGCCATTTCTTCTATACTGCAACATGACCGGTGAGTTAATCAGCTTTTATTTAGTAGTTAAATTTGCCCGAATGCTTTAAATACACAAAATTAAAATGAAATAAGTAGAAAGTTGGCCTAATTTGCAACTTGGTTAAAATACATGTAATTGTGTTGAGTAGGAGAAGTAAACATAAATCTTAAAAAAGTAGTAAATGTTAAATATTTAAATGTTACTTTTTATTCATATGGGGTCTGTAAAACATCTAATAATAAAAGTTTCCTATTATCTCCCAAAACAAAAAGAATAGACTTCATTTCTCAGAGCAGACCGTGTGTGTAAAAGCCTCAAACAATACTCCCTTTTACAATGTCTGTCAGTGTAAAGTTTATTTATTCTTGAATTCTCTACTTATACAGATTTACATAGAAAGTAGTGGTCATGGACATGTATTTGAGTAAATTCAACATTCATTCATCATCAAAGAGAAAACTCAATAAATTACTATTAATAGTAGAAGGATCTTTCCTTAATTTGATAGAGTAGCCTACAGCATGTCTAACAGCTTATAGTGAAAATAGTGAAAGCTTTCACCCATTATCAGCATTAGTATCACTCTGTATACTGTTGCAGTGGAGGTCCCAGCCAGGCCGGCAAAGCAATAGACAGAAATCAAGAACTAACATCGGGAGAAGAAATCTGAGATTGCTGTTACTTACAGATTACCAGGGTTATATTAACATATTAAGAAAATTCTAAAAAATCTGTAGATAAACAGCTAAAGTTTAGGATTATCCCTGTATATCAAATTAGCAGAAAATTAACTTTATTTGTAGTGTGTAGAATGTGACTTTTTAAAAGATGATATTTTCTATAGCATCAAAAATCTCAAACACATGGTAATAAATCTAATGAAAGATATGCAAGGCTTCTACATGGGTAAGTATAAAATGCTCTTTAGATAAACTAAAGTCCCAAATAAATGGAGGAATGTAGAATGCTCTTTGATTAGAAGATTTAGTATTGCATATTTTTAATTCTTGCAAACTAGATATTGATTAAGTGCAAACCTAAATCAAGATTTCAGCGGGGTGTTTGAAAGTTGATAGGATTTTTTTTTATTAAAACGAGTCAGGAGATTCTAAAATTTATGAGCAAATATGAAGGGACAATAAGAATCAAATCAATCTTGAAGAACAAGTTGAAGGACTCACCTCTACCAAATATAGACATTATGCTGACAGATGAAGTAAAATAGCATATAGTTGGCACAAAGCTAAACAAGTAGACCAGTAAGATGAAATAAAGACTTTATAAACAGACTCATTCATGTATAGATAACCAATATATCGCCAAGGTGGTACTGAGGTGTAGTGAAGGAAAGATGGTCTTTTTAATCAGTAGTGCTGGTGGAAATTATACACAAATGTCAGAAAAAAGAAATATTGTTCCATTCCTCATCAAATACACAGAAAAAATAGACTGTAGATGAACTGTGATGTCCAACATGGTAGCCACTAGCAATGCATACCTATTTAAATTCAAATCGAATTAAAATTAATTATAAAAAAACAACTGTTTAAGTAAATTTTACAAATTCAAACAAATTAAATAATTTAATTAAAATAAGATTAAGTTAAACGTTGTTGTTGTTTTTTTTTATTAATCTCCCCAGGTACTCTGTAGCTAGTAGGGAAATATTTTGATCATCACAGGTGTAGAAACTTTCCATCACTGCAGAAAACAACATGGAAACGTGCTGTGGTAGGAAGTCATAGCTTTATGCAGAAAGACCAGAGGAAAGGGCAGTATTAAACAGAGGTGGGGGTGTGTTGCAGAGGAAGATTTACCCCTTAAAATTGAACAGTGAATATCTGGGGACATAATCTTTAAGGCAGAGGAAAGAGTTAAGCACTAAGTCCAAGACAGATATGTTCAGGTAGCTGGAGTATGGTGAGTAAGCGGGGAGTAGGAAGAGTGAGATCGTTAAGTGTGTGTGTGTGTGTTGGGGGGACTGATAGGGAAGGAAGAGTCAGGGCATGGAGGTGATGAGAAGATGCGGAGTTTAAGCCATGGTGGGACGAAATCTCTCTTCCTTTCGTTAATCACATTTGCTCTTGGGCTGGGAGACTGTATACTGTTGTGATGGGAGTTAAGAGACCTGTTAAGAGAACATGTTAAGTAATGTAAGAATCCAGGAATGAGCTGATGAGGTGGCTCATCAGATAATATTATAATTTTATAATATTATCACCAGATAATAGCAATGCAGATGGGGGAAGGAGGTTAGATTTATTTGGTGAATACCTGTAAGGCTTGAGAAAACAAAGGGGCCACAAATAACACCATAGTTTTTGACTTGGGTAGTGGAGGGTTTGAAGGTCTGTTATTTGAGATGTGATCAGAAAATGTTGGCAGCAGAAAGACCAGAAGCCTTTGGTCTTACACACCTATTACTGTCTATTACACAGTAAACCAAGATACTGAGGAGGCATTAGGATAGGGCACTACAGTGCTTTTCTACTGCTCAGAAAACTGCAGGAGGTGAACAATTGGGGCCACTCATGTTTGGAGGGAAATTACTACAGAATGTATCTTTGCAGATATTTTATACAGCACCACTTGGCAGCTTCCATTGGTTCTCGTAACCATTGCCCTGTAGAACCAAGCTACCTAAAATAAATGGTTCACAATGCTGGTCTTTTTAATGCAGCTCCCAAGTCTGCACAGCACAGATTCCCAGACGGCACCACAGGAGGTTCTGACTGGGGGTGGGGTGGGAGGGGCCGATGTCCTAAACAATTTGCCCAGGGGTTTCTTATGCGCACCCAGGCACTTCTCTGTTGTGTGAGAATAAAACGCAGGTGTGAAAGACTTGATGTAGAAGAAAGGGAAATTTTACAAATATGAGATATTAATTCAAGTGTCGAATTTTTCCAGTTTTGATAGGATGTATTGTGAGTGTGATTTGTTTAACAGTCTATAGCTGCAAACCTGTGAATTCTGTGCTCTCACAAACACACCCTGAGCTGTTCACATACTCACGTTGTGTAAACTTTTGATGCTGATAATTAGATATCTCTATGTTGATAAATAGCTCTAGTTTTTGAAGCTTTGAAACACACAACAACACATGTACATTACTGGGAATAGTTACCTTCTATAAAGTAACCATGAACACTAGATTAGCAAATACTGAACCGTAGCTCCGAGGGGGAAATACAGTAAGATTAGTTTCCTGCAAGCCTCCAGCCACAACATTCTCAGCAGCCGATCAATACATAATCTTGTTTTATGTGTGTTTCAGATTAAAGACACCGTATTTAATGCATATTGTTGATTCATTAACATTGAACTCATAGCCAATAGCACTGTAACTCAGGCGTGAACAAAGCTTATCTAATCCTTGTGTTTCCTTTCTAAGGCCCACTGCGTGTAGCCTTCTGCACTCAGGAGCACTAGACAGCACTGGAGCACCACGCTAGGTTGCCACTGTAGACAGAATTACGAGGAAAAACACAGACATGTAAAATAGCAGCACCTAATAGACCACAAATAGAACACCCTAGTATGAAACAAGGAGACAGCGTCTCTCCTTTCGCCGTTAACTGTGCGTTGGGCGATCCAACTGTGTGCTGCTCTGTACAGGTTCAGACAGGACTGACTGCAGAAGCGTCAGGGTTACCAATAAATCTTAGCAAGAAGAAAAATCCATAAATGATGACGAGCCCAAAGAAATGAATATCAACTATCTATCTATATCTTATGTCTATTATCTTATTATTATGTTTATTATGTAAATTACCCAGTAATTTATAGGCCATTTGTACTTTTATCTAAATAATAGTGAAATTATCAAGTTCATTTTATTGAATGCATTCTTTTTTTTTCTATTAAATAAACATTTGCATCTTCAGATTACATCATAACTTAATGTACCTTAATATAGCAGATATATCTTTGATAAACAAATTCTTGGGGGAAAAAGTTGTAGTCACATCTCTCAGCACACTGAAGTGTGTGTGTGTGTGTACACAGATAAGCAATGTACTGCTTATCACATTCATGTATGTATTGATCATCATACATACACACACGGGGAGAGAGAGAGAGAAAGAACAAATTCTACGTTCTAGGATTGTAAGGTAAGGTCAAATGGTTCATAAATTTCAAAGGCAGGGGAGGCAAAAAACAAGACTGGATCCCTGAATATCTAAATTATAAAGAAAATAAATGAATGAATTAAAGACTAGAGTCATTGGAAACATTCAGAGGTTGAAGGTGTTTCAGTAGGATTATCCAGGAGTATTGATGAAAAAGAGGACATTGGGAAAATTTAAAGCTATATGAACAGCAAGATATTGAGGGCAGAAGGAAAGATGATGCCCAGTGTCAGCTAAATGTTTCCAGAAGCTCTAGACTATGGGAACATAATCAAACAGAGTGACAACCCCAGAGTATAACAACCCCAGTGAGAAATACACGTTACCACTTGAAACTCTCCTTATTGATCTGGTTTTACAAATGAGGAAACAAGGACTCAGGGGGTTAAGCATAGCAGGCTGGAAAGTATTGGTAGAGCAACGCCGAAACCTTGGTTTCTTTTCTCACAGTCTGAATGTTTTTTCCCGTAGATAGGTTACCTTCTGTCCACGTCCCATTGCTTACAGCCAGCAACACACAGCTAGTTATGCAAATAAGGCATATCAATTGTAAAAACAAGACAAAATGTTGAATCAGTAACTTGCAAATATGTATCTTATTTGAAAATCTAGTTATTTGTCTAGAACGCATCAAATTGTTCCACATTTATTAAAACACCTCTAAGAATTACAAACTGAAAGATACTAAGAAAAAAAATCTTTATTTTGAATGAGTATCTCCTAAATTACATTAAAACCTGAAATTTCTTATTGAAACAAAGTATTCTAAATATAATTTAAAAATAATTAGTCCAGAAAAGGTGCATACCAGTGGCTGCCCCTTTGAGATGTACAAGACTGTTTTCTTCCACTCTAAATTTATTGCCTTTTTTATAATAAAATAGTTTTACATTCAGAATGTTTCTCATCATCAGACATTGCATTGTAAGGACAGTTAGTTCAGAGGGGGAAATTGATGAGCTCCAAAGCAGCGTCTTTCAAATCTTCTATACATGAAAATTCTATGAGATAAACAGCCCCCTTCTGACTGCCCCATTACCCTCGGTAAGTTTAGAGACCAAGGTTTGGATCTCTGCGTTATTAACAGCACATCGTGTGATTCTGAGATAGGTGCTTCTTAGACCATTCCGTGGGAAGACTGGAGAACACGAGACTTCTAATAGCATACTCATTTTTATTTTAGAGATCTCAATAATAAAGGCCTTTCTAATAGCTAGGAGGGTTAATAACTAACTGCTATTACTCAAATGTAGCCCTATTTGCATTGAGTTTTGCTCTAGAATGCCGTCTGTCCTCTCACCTCCCCGGCTTTCATTAACACAGCACCTCCAGCCCTCAGCGATTAAGCACAAAACAACATAAGCTTTGCAGCCGTGTTGCTTAAACAGCATGTTTTTTCTCTTTATGCTGTTATCACACTAAAAAATAGCAGTCAGCCTAAGGTAAATCAAATTCTTAATTACTCAGTTGCTTTATTTACAATTCATATTATTATAAATGTCTTCAGGGAGAGACACTGGTAGACAGACTACCTTCAGTGTTTATGAACTTCTACGTTTCTGCCTATTTTAGCCATCTCTTCTTGCTTATTTCCCCATTTCCTTACACTGCCACTCTCTCTGTGTTTAGTAAAAGATAATTCTCAAAAAAGATCCTTCATGACTCTCATGCACATATAAAAAGAAAAGCTCAAAAACACATTTTAAGAGATCTTGTGTAATACCTTATTAATGAAGAAATTAGCTGCTACAAGCAGTTCAAGGGAAAATCCAAAACACAAACACATCCACATATCAGAATGTTCAGATAAACGTGCATATGTGCAGCACAGGCTTCTACAGTGGAGGAGGGGAGGTAGTGGAACCTGCATCCCATGGAAGTTGCTTGTCATAGAAGAATTATTTATTGTCAGAAAACAATGTGTTTATTTCTAAGCAAAGACAAAAATCTGGTGGCCGTGTGCGGTGGCTCACACCTGTAATCCTAGCAGTCTGGGAGGCTGAGGTGCGTGAATCACTTGAGCTCAGGAGTTTGAGAGCAGCCTGAGCAAGAGCAAGACCCCATCTCTATTAAAAATAGAAAAACTAGCTGGGCGCTTTGCGGGTGTCTGTACTGTCAGCTTCTTGGGAGGCTTAGGCGAGAGGATGGCTTGAGCCCAGGAGTTTGAGGCTGCTATGAGCTCTGACCCACAGCACTCTACCCAGGGTGACAGAGTAAGACTCTATCAAAAAGATAAGAAAAAGTCTGGGAACCTAGACTAACAGTTTCAGATGCAACATTATTTTTCAATCCTATTAAATATCCACAGTTTCCAGAGTTTTATAAAACAGCTCGAAGGCATCAATGAACATTTCAGAGCCACCATAGAATCAAATTCAGATAACCTGGAAAGCTGTGCTTTAATCCAGACAATGCACTGTTTTTATTCGTTTATTCGTTTGGTTATTCCCCCATTTCTTCAACAAATACCTTCTTTTATGTGTTGTTATACCAAGCCCCTGTGCTCTGTGCTGGAAATACTGTGATTAGCAGATCAGAAACTGTTCCTGTCCTCCTAGAGCAGTGGTTCGCAACCTTCCTAATGCCGCAACCCTTTAACACCGTTCCTGTGGGTTGCGGCCCACAGGTTGAGAACCGCTGTCCTAGAGCTGCGGACTACTGAGCTTACAGACGGACCTCCAATAAAATAAATGACCAAATATCAAACTATGAATTGTGATAAAGCAGAAATATATGGTTTTTCTTTCTAAATAAGTGTAAAAACCTCAGATAACACACTCATGTCTGAAAGAACAGCGGAGGCCCCACGAGAATTTTCGGAGCTTTCCTTATGAATCAGGCACATGGGGTTTGGAACCTGGATGCAGAGACACCCATTTCCACAGCTCACGATCTGCTGTGATGATTCCAGGCTGTCTGCTTTGCCCTGGAAATCTAGAGGGGCTGATAAACGTGGCATCTTTTTAACATCATACCTTGTAGTACTTTTTATTAGAAAATAAAATTGCTTACAGAAAATATCTCAACAGTGAAATATTTTAGAATTCCAGCATTTCAGTAATTATCTGAGGTGCCTTTAATGATTGTCCCACCTTATAGCCTTGAATCTCTTACAGCACCTTTCAAGATCTTTAGAATCATGTGTTTATTGTGACCCAGTGGTCACTAAACTGTAGGGAAGTCTTTCTCAGTGTGATCCGGAAGGCAAAGAGACAAAGGCTTCACGCAGGTTTATTTTGGGTTCTCTTGGCAGCCGAGGTTAAGCTTCCTTGTGTGTGCCACTGACTCACCACAAGAGAAGGGGGATAGTTTTGCTTGACAATAAAAGCAGGGTCACAGATTTACCTGGTTAATAATATCTTTCAACTTCTGATAGCCAAGGATGAGTTAGCTAACATTATAGGTTTTCACACCTACTATGTCACCTCGTTCTGCCAATTTATTTTCCAAATTTGGAAATGGGACGCTCAGATTTTACCTGACTTTGATCCGACTCAGATCTGGTACCTTACCAGATCTGTGACTTAGCTCTCCCGATGGCCCCATGATGAATTTCATTAGTTATGCAGCAAGTCCTCTTTGAGAAAAGCATTCTCCTGATAGGGTGAGCTGAAAAGCAAGGGGGAAATAAAAGTAAGAGTTGTTGTTTCGAGACAAATAACAACCCACATCGGCAAGGCGATGGGCTGTGGTCTTTACCTGGCCTCCTTTAGCCTGCCTCTCTGTGCCAAACTCTGAGGCCTGGGAGAGGGTTGGGAGTGAAACTTTTCAAAGTACATCTGCTTAATCTTACTTTGAGTGTTGAGCCATTTGAACGTATTAGCTAAAAAGGGGCAGGGGAAAAACTATCACTGTTTTCCTCCAATTTAGAATTACTCAGTAATACAGGAGAGTTATGTGACTTAACAGCACATATATAGTGGAGTATTGACAACTTCCAATCTGTTTTTTGCCTATTAAATCAGAGCCTTTTGATTAATCTGTTCCGTGCCTGCATACATCACAGCACAAATTAGTACAAAGTCTATTCCGGGCAAGTTCAAGGGTACATACGCTCTGCTAATCTCCTCTTGTAAACATTGTGGGATTTTTATTTCATCTAAGTAATTTTGATAATCAGTATGATGGAATGTTTGTAGACGTTCAGGTACCAGTAGTGATAAGTCTAGTAGATACTCAGTGGTATTTTATTTTGTGTTAGTTGAGTTGCCAACGCTGTGTCAGATGTACTCACTTCAGAGGGGTAACTCCCTTTTATATAGCTGAACTGTGTAGATCTCATGAACCCAAATGAATATTTCATTTTGATTTAAGAAGAAATATATGCGTAGTCCTAATTAAATGATAACTAAAGAGATGTACCCTGGATGTAACATTTTTACTTTCCTTTTCCTGGTAACACAAGTAAAAAAGTCATTACTTACATTTTGTAATATGAAAATTTTCACTAATTCTATCACATTTTTTTCGTAATGCAGCATCACTAAATTCTGAGTGTGTCAATAATCAATAATGTTTTATAATTATAAAACAGCATTCTTCTGTTCCTTAAGGAAAAATAACATGATGATGCGTCTTTAAAAGGATGGAATATCAGATTTGATGAAATATGTCCCCCAAATTCTATAATTAGATTACCTAACATTTTTTTATCATAAATATTGTCTGGCTAAATTTTATGAAAAAGTAAAATAAAATCACTGTAAATGTATGAGAGTAGTATAGATTTCAGGGAAAGAATCACTTTGAACTTTACAGATTTAAGAATCCATTTGTACTGACTCTACCTCTGAGAGAGGTTTTATAACTAGAAAAATTTGACTCAGATAAAAGGTGATTTTGATTTTCTTTATTTATTTTAACTTTTGCAGACTAGTGATGGTCTCCTCTCTTTCTTCCCCCATTTCTGCATACAAGAAACGGCATGGACCATCATACAACACAACGGCTCCGACTTGACAAGGGTCAGAAATACTAATGCAGAGAACCCGCACACTGGGGTTTTCGAGTATGTGGCCAGCGTGGAGCAACTCCAGGCCACTGTGAACCGCGCGGAGCACTGTGAGCAGGACCTCACTTACTTCTGCAGGAAGTCACGGCTTGTCAGTAGGGAAGGTGAGCAGACCGCGGCGCGCATCACACATCCACGAGGTACGCGAGGCCACGGAGGATGTGTGATCCCTGCGTACTTTGGTGCACTTTGGTTTCCATGGAGCTTTATTCAAAGCCTTGATCACTTTTAATCTCTGGCCCTGACTGGATCGCTGTACCACAAAGCCTTGTGATACTCAGTGCACGCCTGGCGTTTATCTCCCACATAGGGCAGAGACACAGGTTTACTTTGTCATGGAAAACAGCCAGTGAACATATGACCTGGTTTTCTGAAAGTGACTATTCTGTTTGACTCTTTTTAACGGATACAATGGAAAATGAGAAAAATCTTCTCAAACACACTGACTCAGTAGCTCAAGTAGGAATCAGAAAACTGTCTTAATGCTTTCTTTTATTCTGTTATTAATTGACCAGTCTGCTTCTGGATTCTGATTTTGGTTCCCTGTTTTCCCCTTCTAGAACATTTCATGATGTCAGGGTATCTCAGGCCCGGCCACTCCTGCCTTAAGTAGCCTTCATGACCTAATTTCTAGCCTTAAAGTTATTGTAAAAGCTTTCCAACTGGCCTCCCAGTTTGCCATCTTTTGGGGTCTCCTAACCATCCAATATAAAAATCTGAAATACTAAAACTTAGGAAGAAAAATAACCTTTAAGACACACTGCTTCCATCATGGCACCATTCTGTTCAAGACACTCTGGTGCCTTTGTGTTGTTTGTCCAATACAGATGCTTCTACCAGGATCCCAGAACCACGAATTCTGGCTGCTTCGGCAGCCTTCCCATCACCACCACATGCTGGCTTCTGGCAGTGCCATTCAGATGTCTTTTTCTTTACGTGTCACAGAAGCTCCTACGACATCTGCACCAGAAAGCCATTTTGTTAACTATTCACTCTAGTTTGTTGTCCCAAAAGGGATTGGCATTCCAGATAGAATGACAAGAATGTGATAAGAAATATGTTTCTTATGGGAAAAGCATATGTCATATGTATAATCCACAAAAATGTTGGATTAACACTTGAACCTTTCGTTCTTAATTAGCATCTCTTTTATTTACTCTCCACTTAATGCAGCCAGATTAATCTGCCCTTTGCCTGAGTGCCGCCCCTCCTCCTTTTCCTCTCTTTCAGAATGTTCTCAGTCAGCCTTTTGCCCCTCCGGTAGCATCTTGCTTAGATCTTGTCTTCCCCAAAACCTCAATCCTACCTGTGAATGAGGATCAGTCAGTTGTAGTCCAGAAATCATCGCATTTACAGGTTAGGAGAGAACTAAGTTCAAGTTTTGGGCCTCTCATTTACATATGGAACTTAGCTAGTTGAGTCTTTGGTTCCTAAAATGGTTGAATGATGAATCTTAATCTTTGCTTTCTCTTGGAAATGGAGCCAACAATACCAGCCTCTCAGGGGTACAGTGGTGATTGGGTGAACTAAGTGCGTAAGGCCAGCCCCTGTCAGCTGGGAGAGAGGTTGTCAGCATTAGCAGAGAGGCTCTCTAATGAGTGAGTGAAAACTCTTATTGGCATTTATAAGTGAGGGAGAAATCAGGAGAAATCCCAGATTCTCAGTGGGGCTAATGGCTACAACTTAAAGCTTTGGAAGTCAACAACAAAAAAATCAGTCAAGTCCCTTTAGGAGCTGACAGATTTGATGTTGCTTACAGTCTTCTCATGCCCTGATTCTCAAATGACTACAGTTTTTCCTCTGTATCTTTTTTTTTTTCCAAGACACATTGCCTACATGCCTTACCTCCTTTTCTAAAAATTCTCACATAGATATTCTGTCTATTCTTTGCTTTAGTTCCTTGGCATCATGTTTAGTCTTAACTCCAAGAGGAGTTGGTAGCTAAACATTTATTGTAGAAAGAGATGCATTTGGCTAAGAGAAATATTTTTTTCTTTTTTGAGCATAGTATTTGCTTCAGGCATGAAGATCTTTCAGTGTTATTTCTGTAGTCTACAAATAAATAGCTAAGCCATTAAATGGAAGAGAGAATACATACTTTCAAATAAATCTTGAATTATGACAAGGGAGTACCATACCATGTCTAATGTTTAATACACAGCTCATGTATTTTTAGACAACAAACATATTGAGATAAATCAGTGACTTTACGTAACATTCCATAATGTTTTAATGGGCATTTCATGATTTCAAATCAATTTTGCTTGTGTATGTTAGTTTCTGTTTATGTTTTGATGCCAACTACTTCAAAATTATTTTTAAAGAAATTTTATATATGAACTTCTCTCAATTCACTTTTATTATCATGACTAAATTAAATAGGAACTGCTGGTTTCTTTCTGACTCATAGAAAAATGTATCAATCATTTAAGCCTAGGTAATAAAGCTTTCTTTAAAAAGCTTTCTTGAGGAAATGCCATCAATTATAGTGTTTAGAGTATCTTTAGATCAAATAAATCTTTCCCTCTTTCTCCTTTTATTCTTTTTAATAATTTTGGAAGAAAGCAAATATCACATTTCTCATCTTTGTCTTTCAGATGGTGCCCCTCTGAGCTGGTGGATTGGAAGAACCAGTGAAACACAAACTTATTGGGGAGGTCCTTTGCCTGATTCTCAAAAATGTACTTGTGGATTAGAGGGGAATTGCATTGACTCTCAATATTACTGCAATTGTGATGCTGACCGGAATGAATGGTGATTTCTATATGATTTCTTTATACAAGACAAATATTTTTTTTAATCAATCTGTCAAAAGCATATATAGCTAGGCAGATACTGAACAAGTTAGTGCAGTGGAGAATTAGCTAGAGGTATGTTTTGATGAAACATGGTAAGAGTTAAGATCAGTGCCTTTTTGAGGGTTTTTAATTTTTTATAATGGACCATAAGGCATGTACATTTTATTTTTATAATATGATGAGATAGAAGAATCTGTTACATGGGAAGTCATTTATTCTTTTAAAAAATTATATATAAGTAGGCATTCCATTATTTTCAAAATGGATGTATAGGTGGTTAACAAAGCATCTGTCGTTAGTAATATGCTAACAAAACCTTTGAACATATAAACTTATAATTTCCCATAATCATTGTAACATGCAGGTTTTAAATCTTTTTTTTTTAAAAAAAAAAAAAAAAAAAAACCATGCCCCAAATAACTAATGTTCTGTGGATTATATTTTTTAAGAGGAAATCTATAAAATTTTAGGAATCTGAAATTAAATTTAAAATGTTCTTCTAAGCAGAAAAGCCTTATGCATGAGTTCTCCTTTATCTCAAAGGTTAATAAAAGGTGTTCATTGTATTTGAGACTCGAGCTGGCATGCATGCTGCTCTTATTTATTATTTGTAAAGCAAAAATATTTTAAAATATTTATATTCACATTTCAGCATAACATATGTATATGTTGCTAAGCAACTGGACTTGCATGGAAAAATTACTTTAAAAATATTAATAGTCAGTCTGGCTGTAAATTTGAATGATTTGATTATAGAATGCACCTTAATTCCAGTGATCAATCTGCCATTAATTGAGCTCACCACTTGAATTAGATGTTATTTATTTACTTGGCATATATCAATATTATGTTTTATGCATATGCTTATATATTTGTGTAAAGACTGTTTTATATATAGAATGAGAGAGAGACGGAGACTCTTCAAGAATGCCATAGACGGGCTCAGCGCCTGAAGCTCAGTGGGCAGGACGCCCGCCACATACACCAAGGCAGGCAGGTTCGAACCCGGCCCAGGCCAGCTAAACAACAATGACAACTACAACAAAAAAATAACCGGGCGTTGTAGTGGGTGCCTGTAGTCCCAGCTACTTGGGAGGCTGAGGCAAGAGAATTGCTTAAGCCCAAGAGTTTGAGGTTGCTGTGAGCTGATGCCACAGCACTCTACTGAGGGTGACAGAGTGAGAGTCTATCTCAAGAAAAAAAAAACCTAGAAGGAGGAATCTGTATAGAGAGGAGTGTGGAGACATGATTGCATTTTTAGTGGCACATGCTTAGTATCAAGAATATAGTCTCTTTTACTCAAACTCTCATTTTTCAAAATTTCTACTCCTTTGAGAAGGCACTCTTCTTATTACCTTTATGAAATATCCCTACACAGAAATATTTTAAAATGTGACTGGTGCCAATAATAATGCTTAACAAAGAAATTAACCAAATCACAATAACTCTTTAATGGCTCCATAACATATTGTTAATTAAAAGTAAGTTACTTCTTATATTAAATTCTGGTTATGGTAAAATAGTTTGCATAGAACTAACCCTTTTCAGAAAAATTTTGTGAATCCAGGAAAATATTGTAAAAGCAGCTAGTTGTAGTAATTGAAGAGCAACAAAACATAGGCAGAAAGTGCCTATGGGTTAGGGGTCTTTTACCCCTGAAAGGAGGGGACCAACTGGGTCAGATATTTTATATTAATGCTCCTTTTCCCTTGAGCACATAGATCACATGGCCTGGGATGCCTGGATTTCAAAGGAAATACTAGATTTCTGTTTTGTTTAAGGTCACAGGACAGAATTTGGAGATGCTAGAATAACTGAACAGTGAGGGAGAAAGGGAATTCCCAGAAAAGACAGAGCCACCTGGGGGAGTCCATTGTAAAGACTTTCCTTAGATCCACAGCTGACCCTGGAACTGCACACAGGGAGGGAAGACTTGTAAGCGCCAAGGAGAGAGCTAAACTGGAAAACTGAACGTGTTGTACAGCGAGTTCAGTGGCTTCTACCAGAGGAGAGTCAGAATATGGAGTTTAAGACTTACCAATTGAGCTAGGCTTTGTAAACTCCCCAGCTTTTCACAGAAATGACAGAAGTTCCATGTATTTATAGCAAAGATTATGTCCCAGAACTGAGGGACAAGATGAAAACTAAGAGCAAAATTAATGCAGGCCCATCCTACTGAACTATAAAACTAAGCACACACAATTTATTGTGATAAAGTAGTGATTTAAATGCCTTGAAAATTAAAGGGAAATCTTCAGAGAAGAACAAAATCCAAAATCTTTGCAATGTATAATACATATATTTAGTATATTAATAATAATCATTGAATATTCCAAAAGAGAGTAAACTCTGATCTAAAGTCAAGAAATTAAAAGCAGTTACTATAAACAAATCTCAGGGCACTACCGTTTGAATTAGCAGGCAAAATATTTCTAGTACTTCCTATAAACATGTTTAAGGACTTACACATAAAAATAATCACAATGTCTAAGCAGAGGGTATTTTAAGCAGATAAGTGACAGCTATATTATATGATGAAATGTGAACTTTAGAATAACAAAGTAGATCTGAAATGAAAAATTTTAACAAATTCTTCAGGCTAAGAGAAATAACACCAGATGAAAGTTTAGAACTTCAGGAAGAAATGAAGATTGCTGAAAATTGTAAATATGTTGATAAACAGAAAAGCTGCTGTTTAAATTTTTTTTAATTGAAAAAATAAAATTCAGTGTTTAATTGTATTATAAAGTTTTAACATACAGATTTAAAATATTACAATAGCACAAAAAACAAGTATGTGTATGTGGAGGGTGGCATTAAATAAATTATTCCATAGCAAGTTTCTGACATTCTATATTGTTATATAACATAAAATCTAAGTAATTGAGGGACCTCCCCTATGGTGCACATTGCAAGGGTACCTGTCAAATCTATTAAGAGTATAATATAAATGTCTTAACACAATAATTCAGTGCGGTGAAGGCTATGTTAACCAGTTTGATGTAAGCATTCCAAATTGTATATAAAATCAGCACATTGTACCCCGTAAATGCATTAATGTACACAGTTATGATTTAGTAAAAAGTTGTTAAGAGTAAAAACAAAAGCAAAAACATCTAAGTAGACTGTGATAAATTAAAGGTGCATTTCATAATCTATAAAGCAAAGATTAAGACACAGTAAACAGAGCTAAAGAATGCATAGAGAAAAGAAAATTAAATACACATAAAAGGAATAAATCAAGAGGAGGCAGCAAAGATGGAACAAGAAGTCGTACAGGACAACAAAAGAAACAGCAGGATGCAGGTTGTGCAGCGAATGCATTAATAAATTGTGGTACATGTACACCATGGAATATTACGCAGCCTTAAAGAAAGATGGAGACTTTGCCTCTTTCATGTTTACATGGATGGAGCTGGAACATATTCTTCCTAGCAAAGTATCTCAAGAATGGAAGAAAAAGTATCCAACGTACTCAGCCCTACTATGAAGCTAATTTACAGCTTTCATATGAAGGCTATAACCCAATTATAGCCCAAGAATATGGGGAAAGGGGAGAGGGAGTGGAGGGACGGTAATTGGTGGGACCACACCTAAGGTGCATCTTAGAAGGGTACAGGTGAAACTTACTAAATGCAGAATATAAATGTCTTAACACAATAACTAAGAAAATGCCATGAAGGCTATGTTAACCAGTTTGATGAAAATATTTCAAATTGTATATAAAACCAGCACACTG
>CAUYRH010064359.1:0-21724 GCA_963574655.1 Perodicticus potto
TCTACCCCATCATTATCTTTTAACACATTCCCCACACTAAATCCTACATCCCTCTTACCTACTCCCTCTGACTCATCACCCACTCACAATTGCCTACAAACACTAAACACTCTTCTCCCATACCTCTCCAACATATATATATATATATATATATATATATATATATATATATATAACCTCTTCCTAATACTAATCTCCTCTGATTTTCAAATAACAATTTCCTTTATGTATTAAAAAACCTCATAAAACTTGGGCAGCACCTGTGTCATCAAGTAGGGCACCGGCCCCATATACCGAAGGTGGTGGGTTCAAACCCAATCTCGGCCGAACTGCAAAATGAAAAACAGCCAGGTGTTGTGGCAGGCGCCTATGGACCCAGCTACTCGGGAGGCTGCGGCAAGAGAATCACCTAAGCCCAGGAGTTGGAGGTTGCTGTGAACTGTGTGATGCCACGGCACTCTACTGAGGGCAATAAAGTGAGACTCTATCTCTACTAAATAAATAAATAAATATAAATGTTTTTAAAAAACTCATAAAACAGACTATACAATTATATCCTCCAATAAAATCATTAACACACACTCTCTTCCCTCTTCCACCACTAACCAATAAACAAAACTTATGTAATACCAAAGGTAACCCTATTCTTAACTCTCACTTTATTATCAAACTACTAAAAGCTTCTAAATTACCTTAAACTATAGGCATTATCCATTACCATTCACATCAATGTAACCACTCACCTATATCAAAGGTAACAACCGAGTTGACCATACAACACATACAGCTTCTCTCCAACACTCATCTCCTAACACTGCCTCTCACCTCCTACTTATTTTTGCTCCTATTGCTGCCACAGTAAAAGAAATGAATCAACCTCCCACTCGTGACCTCCTCATCTATCCCCACAAGCTGTTTCACCCCAACTCTCAAACTTTACTACAATACCTCAAAGCTTTCTTTCCTCTCTCACCAATAGATTCAGAGTTTCTAAATCAATTTACATAATCCTATAAAATCTACCAACACTCCAATCCACAAAGTCTCGCCTCCCACACTTTCCAACTCACCAGGCTAAAAAAACTTCTTCCTAAAACAAACTAACAACTTGATTTCACACTCATGCCTAAGATTAAACGTTATAAATACCTCTTAATATTAGTAAATACCTTCTCAAGTTGAATTGAAGCCTTTCCTACTACAAACAAAAGAGCTACCACTATTGCCTCTATCATATTCAAACACATTATTCCCCGCTTTGGAATCCCCCTGTTTTTTACAGTCCAACAATGAACCTGAATTCACCTCTACCATTTCTCAAACCTTAACCAAAGCCTTAAGTATCCCATAACACTTCCATATTCCCTTCCATCCTCAATCTTCAGAAAAAAATTAAAAAGTCTAACAAATCCCTAAAATCTACCTTAACCAAAATTTCGCTCAAGCTTCACTTAAACTAAATCACTCTTCTACACCTAGCACTTCTACGCCTACATTCCCTACCAAAGAACCCTTCAACCTCTCTCCTTTTAAGTTAATGTTTTTTCTTTATTAATAAATCTAAAATCACTAACAAAGTCCAATCACTCCAAAAAAGCCTCAAACTCCAGAAAAAAAAAATAACAAAAAAAAAAACACAAATCAGAGTCATCAAATTTCTCCTCTTAGTTCACTCAACACCCACTCTAAGTTACACTTCTACCCTTCCTCACATCTATAATTATCATCCTTAAACTAATGGCTGTGACTCCATACATAACTCGTTTATTCAAACTCAGCTCTCAAAGTTGTCTCAACAGGTAACTACTCAGTTGATGCTCAAAACCTGCACCCGAAATACAGCTCCCAACCTACAAGAAACTGTTCTTCATGAATGAACTACACTCTACTCCAGGCCATAAGACTTTCCTAAACACCACTTCTAAACAGCCACCGCTAAAAGGACAGTCTAAAAGCAAAACCTTACATCCTCCCAACGAAAAAATCATAATCACCCTCTAGTTGGCCAATTAAAACTACATGCCCCTCTCAGCAGGAAGAAGCTACAGAAGAGAGAACTTGATGTCCCCTATCCCAAGACCAACCCTCTATTTTTAACATATCAAGAAGGGAGAAATGTTAGATAATTGCAAAACTTCATCTCCCTATCCCAATTACCCACTGAAAATTTCAAACTTATAGCCCACCCCCAACTGCTCTTCTAGTCAAGAGCAGTAACTCCTTATTGGCTAATTCTACCATCCCGTCACCTCCCCTAACCAACTCTATATAAGGATGCGCTTTTCTTTTGGCCTCCCTCTCTCTTCTCTCTCTCCTCTCTCCCCCGCGTCTCTCTCTCTTTCTTCCCCCTCCTCCTTAATGCTCCTCTGCAGCATTCCCCACCAATAAAGACCTTGCATACAAGCCTTGATGGTTTGTGATATTTCTGCCGGTTGAGTGCCCTCCTTTCAGCCTGTAGTCCCAGCTACTCGGGAGGCTGAGGCAGGAGAATCGCCTAAGTCCAGGAGTTGGAGTTTGCTGTGAGCTGTGACACCATGGCACTCTACCGAGGGCAATAAAGTGAAACTCTATAAAAAAAAAATTCTGCTTGTATCACAAATGGCTCCACGTGCTTGATTTTACAACTCAGAATCTAGCATAGTTTTTGTCTTATTCCAGGGGTCGGTCTATGGAAGATAATTTTATGATAATTTCTTAGAGCCCAGACAGGAGGCCCTGCTGGAAAAGAGGGTACATCTGAGAGCCCACAGGGAACTTCCTCAGGCTGTGCTGGAGCAGTTCATGCCACAACTGGAGCTTGGGGCTCTGCCAACAGGCACTAGCTATGTGGCTGCCATTGTCAAAGTGCTGCTCAGTTTGGACAAAGGTTTCATCCTTTGCCTCTAAGAGGGAAGGGAAGCTGAGTGTGGCTGCAGGCAACCAAAAGGTCTATGGTTGGGGTCCTGCCCCAGGGGCAGGGTATGTTAAGACCTATGGATCTACCAACATCAATTGGGGAATAGTAAAGTTAGAAACGATGAGAGAAAAAGAGACAAGACACACAGAATAGAATTTTCAAAGGTGGGAGCACAAGGGACCACCACCCCTTTGTGGAGTTCTGACATGTGTTTGTTCCACACAGCTTTTATTGAAGGCTATTTGCTCATTAGCCCAGAGGGTAAGCTGAGGAAGGGAACAAAGACACCAGCAGTTTCTCTGAGTGAGGTATCATCTCCTGTTGTTTCTATAATCATTAACTTTAAGGGTCTGAGTAGTCTTGAGAAATCCAGAACCTGAGCCTTGTGTGGGGTCAGCCTCCTGTCTGTGGTCACACACACAGATTCCTAGAGAGTGTTAATACCCGCTAGTTCACTGTGGAGTAAAACGCTACTGGCCTCAGCCTCCTCTGAAGAATAGGTGGGAGAGAGGAATTTTCCTCTCATCACCACCACAGAGGGTCTTCCTCTGCAATAAGGGATATAAGCCCTTCTACCCATATTTCAGGCCTCAAGCTATTCCCTTGATCTCTGTTCCAGCAAAATACAAATCTCTGCAATGGATATTTGCTTTGCCTGTTAATAGGGCACGGGAAGTCATACTTAATGTTTCTTGCTAGGTCTTGCACACAGCTTCCTCTGTGGCCATTGTTCCTTCAGAGTGTTTACAGACCCAGCAGCGGTGTTAGTAAGCTGTTATCTCCCAACAGACCAGGCTTCTAGGAACAGCTGGAAACTTGGTCAGATAAGCAATTTAGCAGTGACTGGTTTAAAGGTAAACTAGCTGATTTTCCTGTGTTCTGCCTTGCTTAGCTTACTTTTTTTCCCTTTTTTTCTGGGAGTGTTTTCCCTTGCCATGAATGGGGTCTTTGGTCCCCATTTTGCAGCATACCTTCTTCCACTTACTCCCTTCTTGTGGGGGCCTGGGTCCCCACAACCTTTGCTGGGATCTGCACTGAGAGCAGTTGATGTAAGAAAAAATTCAGACTCAGTCATCTCAGGTGACATAACCGATGGGAGCCTGTGAGAGGCATACACTAAGCCAGCAGCATCTCAAGTGCAGCCAGAAAGTGCAGCACTGGGCCATTCTCCCATAGGTCTCTTTATTCAATCAAAAAATCATAAATCTAGTTGACAGTATAATGCATAAAGTCAATTACCATTAACAATCACAAGAAAGGAAACAAAGGAAGAAAAAAATCATGCAGGCACACCACGTGATTACAACTTAAACTTTATAAATTGGGGATAAACCTTCCTATCTCACTTCAGTGATTTCTAGCTATGCCTAGGGAGGACTCAGGTGTTAGTGATCTTTGGTTGATAGGCATTCTGTTCTCAACCACCAGGTAATAAAAGGGTTGTCTGTGGCCCAGGAAAAAAGTGGGCACAGGATCTTGGACCATGGTCAACAAGACCACCAGAATCCTAGCCCTGAGCCTGCCAGGTGCCCTTGTAGACCACCAGGCTATTGCTAGCGTTGAGGGTTTTGAGGAACTGGAACTCTAGTCACCAAGTCCTCCAGAAATGCGTGGCCTAAACTACACCACGAACCTGAATCTTGCACCTTGCCTTTTCAAGTATTGCCCCTTTTTTCTGGAACCTCCTTTCCTCTCTTCTAAGCCTGAAATCTTATTTATCCTTTCAGAGTCAGCTCAGGGGTTCCCACATCCTAGAAGCTTGTCATGCACAATGTTATGTTTTGGTTATTCACATATCTCTGTGTTCCCAATGCTTCCCACAGTGCCTGGCACAGAGCAGATGCTCTTGAAGACACACGTTGGATGCAGGCAACTGAAAGAGTGAAGGTTATGGGCTGCCCCACATGAAAGGATGCACTAGGGGAAGGCATCTGATTAGATAGGGCAAGGGGCCCCAGAGGATTGTACCAAAAGCCAGTGTGGAAGCAGAAAGGCAGAGAGATAAGCAATGAGTGAAGACTCAGGAACGAGAGCAGGACAGGGACAAGAAGAAAAGGTAATTGTGTGGGCAGCTGGTTGGTGATCTCTGGCAAGCATGGTCCTTCCTGTCTACCCCATTCACCTAGCCACACACACTTGTGGAGAGTTGAGCCATAGCCACTTCCTTCTCCTGTCCCAGGTCTGCCCATCAAAGTGTTTAAAGGCATCAGGATTCTCTCCACCAGGACCCTGCTCTTCAGAAGTCTGTCCTCCTTGCTATTACATTGGGCCAACGTGAATATTGAATTGAACAAGATACCAACTTATCAGAATTAGCACAAGTCCAATGTTGTCTTTAAAACCAGATATACACTGATGCTTCTAGAACACTGTAATATGTGCCCACTCCACAGACATGTAAATACCCTCTTGACTTATTTGGGGTCATGCTTTTCAATCCAGAGCCATTTCTTGCTTTTGGGTGAAGAATGTTGGGAGTCTCTAGTAAGAGAGCCTTAGAATTTGGGGGCAAGGGAAAAACAGTCAAAATCAAAATTTGGTAGAGGAGAGGATGGGAATTGTTATGCTGCATATGACTCAGGGTATTTACTCAATGTCAAGGTCACTCATGGATCTTTTTACACAGAGTCAGTGAAGCTTTGGACCTCTATGCAGGGTGGTTCATGGGGTCCTTTGTGCTGTAGAGAGGACCAGATGGACATCTGCAGTTTCTGGCTTTTGATCCCATGATAGCAGCTCTATAGTATAGAACTGCACCTCCAGGGTAGCTGAGGCAGTCCAGGCAAGCCACCTGTTGAAAGCTGTGGATATGAGGCCTTGGCATAGTCTAAGTCTTCCCACATGTCCTCATGGATAGGTATGCTCCCCTTGGTAATTTTTGTTAGGGCAAAATAATACATTGACAACTGTTTTGTTTACTAGTGTCCTGATACCTAGGCTAATCAGTTCCCACAGCCTGGTAATTTCTGAGGGAACTTCTACAATTGAATGCAATTCAGCTCAGAAATTCCCTGGGACCTCACCAACATAGCATCTTCCCTTAGGACTCTGGACCCCAAACAGCCTGTCTGGTCTCTGTTTGTGAAGCTCTTGCAAGGGCAAAGGTTCTTGTTCATCAAGAGTCTGAACTGACAAGGCATCTCCCTCTTGATGCCTGTTCAGAGCAAGGCCACTTGCTGGCCAACCTGGCCACTGGCAAATACCTCTTTCTAGTAGTGTGGGCTGTGGGTTCGGTTAGATTCTGAATTGCACCTCTGCTTCTCCACCCTTCCTAGGTGGGTGGCTCAGGGCACGTTATGCAAGTTTCTCTGTGTCTTATCTCCTCTTCTGTATTTGGATGTTCATCGGCAACCTCGTTAGGGTTAGACTTTGGACTTCACCAGGAGGATAGGCAGAGATGTTCGACTAAAGTGTTGGGACAGGATCCAGTACTTCAGCAGATAAAAATGTGATTTATGTTACTCATCCTTAAAACCAGATCAGGTAATAATATCCATTTGCTGGTGTGTGTTAGGAAGCCTAATTACCCCCTTTTTCACAAGAAAGGTGATACATCCTGGCAAAGTATGACTATCACAGTTGTGATCCTCTCAAGCTACTTTTGGAGCTAACCAGTATAAAATTGTCATTCGTGAAACTCTACTATTGCAAGAAATTATGACTATTAACCATAATGATACCAGAGTAATGTTTAAGGCATTGCTGTGCTCATGCAAGACTCTTAAATGCGCCAGAAATGAAGATGGTAAACTAGCTAACCTGCCATGAGCCTGTCTTGCATATGGATTCCAAAAGTAAATAGAATCCTTCATGTGCATGAGGTCAGCACTCAAAAGAGTGCCAGAGAGCAACAGCATTCTTTGAGCACCTAGCTTGTTCTACCTAGCAGTGTGTTATGTACACTCATATCAAATTGATGCAGGAGAAGGCGGCCCCACTACCTGCTGCCTTGGCCCTGGCTGTGCTGATGCTGTGGCAGCTTGCTGGAAAGGCCGGACACCTGTGGGGGAAGACACTGGCAGCCTTGCTGTCTCCTTTCCGAGCTCTTCTGGCTAGTCAATTTCATGGATGGTGCCTTGCTGTCTCCTCCTTGTGTACTTCTGACTGGCCAATGTCATGTCAGTTGCCATGGCCTGAGCCTTCATTGGACAGCTGGCTGTAACTGAGGAAGACTCACTACCTAAGAATTCCAGCAAAACAACCCCCTGGGACTATATAAACCCCTGAGCAGAGAGCTCAAAAACAGACCTTGGCCGAACCTCGGAGAGGAAGCAGGAGAGTTTGTTCTCCTCCTGGGTCCTCTCTGCCAGGAGGTTTGGTTCTTGTAGTTGTTGTAACTCTGTTTCTGTAAAAAAATCCTGACTTACCACTACTTCTGTGGTCCGTGGATTCCTTCTTCAAATCACTGAGACCAAGAATCTGAAACTCTGGTATCAAAATCTTGCCAACACGTTTGGAAAATAGGTTTTACCATCTCCATGTTGCTGAGAAGAAAAACTGAGGCCCAAAGATGTTCACTTGCCCAAGGAAGGTGAACATGACACTTACAAATAAGATGGCCTGGATTGGCAAAAGAGGTCAGGTGTGAAGTGATAACAAAGTCTAGGCAGGAGCCAAGGAGTCTCTGAACTAGGTTAGAAAAGTGAGGATGACTTCTACATCTTCAGTTTAGACATTCCCTGTGAATATACCTGCAGCTAACGGAGAGGGGTAAGACATGAAGGAAAGGTGCCGGGAGGGGAGACGACTTTGGTTCAGAGTAACCTAAGTTTGGAACGACCAGCACATGTGGACGTGCTGGACTGGGGCTTGGGGGGATGTTGAGAAGCAAACTTTTGGAGTCACTGAGAAGTGAAGCTTGGGATGAGATCTCCAAAATTCAACGTCTCCCTCGTTGCTTCTAACCGCCCCCTCCCCCACCCCTCAGTCGTCATCGGAGAAAACCTCTAGAAAGCAGAGTGTGCCAAGGTGACAGGTATCTTCGAAGACCCCACTACCGGAGGCCTGGACGGTGCGCTCGTTCCCTGCAGGCCCTCATTCAGTGAGCGTCCCCACGCGGCTCTCCGCCTCTTTCCCCAGCGTCCCAAAAGTCTCCTAGTCTCAGACCCCCTGCACTATCTCCTCGGCCCGCCGTATGTGGTCCTAAGGCTGGGGACCACCGGAAGCCGCGAGCTCGGGGCGGGGCTCAGGGCGCATGCGCGCCTGCTGTACGGAAGCCCAGAAGGAGAGGCGGGGGGGCGGTGGCTCAGGTTTCTCAGGGCGGCTGAGACGCGGCTTGCTCTGTCGCCATGAACTGGCTGTAACACGAAGGCTGCGCGGCGCGGGGGGCGGGGGGAGGAGGACGCAGCGGTGAAGTTCTCCGCCATGAACCTGAGGGGCCTCTTCCAGGATTTCAACCCGAGGTGAGGAGGTGGCAGTGCCCCTGGGAGTCCGCGCCGGGGCTCGGACGCGGGCGGGTGGTGGGCTCCGGAGAGGCGGGGCGGGCGCGATGCTGCAGCTGGAGGAGCCCGGCGCTTGCTTGACTCTCCCTGCGGGTGTCACCGACTCTCCGGGAAAGGAGTCAGCCTCAGCGCCTGCTGCTTCCTTCCCCCAAGCCCAGTGCCTTCAGTTCCCGACTCCGCCGCGCCAGCTGGACCCGCCGGGCCATGGCCTGAGGCTCTCGGCCGCCAGCCCTGTCCTGTCTCACAGAATCCCGTTCCTCTCTGCTCGCTCCTCGACGTTAGTATCCCAAGTTCACCCTCTCTATTCCATCTTCTCCCACCCCTTTGCCTGCCCTGCGTTCTCCGCACCCCCGGACCATCTCACTTGACCCAACACCACTACCCCCCACTTCCCAGCTGTTTCCTCCACTTCCTTTCAGCTCTGAGGTTTTGCTTGGATTTATGCCCATCCGTTCTTTTGCTGGCCTCTTTGTTGAGTTGGTATCTGAAACGTTGAATATTTGGAGTCGGTGTCAGGGTATGGCAGTACCTTACATAATGCTTTGGGGGAGTGAACCTGATCATTTTCCACACTTATTTTTCATCAGTCTTAACTATAAGTTTATTTGCAGGAAGTAAATATTGCTGTCCTTTTCCAGATGGGGAGCACCCAGTGGACTGTGTGGAGAAAACGCTGGCTAAGGAATCAAGTGTCTGTCCTTGCATTTGCCCAACTGTTCTGTAACTGTTTCCTTCCCTGGCTGTGAGCTCCCAGAAGCTGACACCATTTCCTCATGTCTCTGTCCACCATCACCTCCTGCCCACCATGTCTGGCACATAGTAGGCACTTATAAAATATGGAGATACACTGAGCCGTAAGGACCTGGATCAGAGAGCAGGTCATCTGTAACAGGGTGATTCTCAGCCCTTCTGTAAAATAAGGGGTTGACCTAACTAATCTCTTAAGTGTATTTACTCTATGAAAGGACTATCTACTTTTCTTATTTGCTAATGGGAAGGTAAGCACTCAAACATTTGTGTGCTTAGTGCTTAAGTCCTGTGCTAGGTGCTTCAGAAGCTGAGTCTCAACTTGAGGGTGAAGGAGGGCATGTGAATTTCGGATGACTTACAGTACTGACCAGTACTGCATTGTGGGAGCCCAGCAGAGACCATTCTTCTGGCTGTTCCTTGGGGATGAAAAGAAATCTTGGGGGAGTGTATGCTAGGGTTGCAGTCTGTTTAGGGATGGTGACATATTAAGTTTTGAGCTGCTGTGACTTCCTAGGTACTCTTAGTCCCCTTCAAGTTCGTATTCTGGTGTGGAGTCCTAGTGTCCCTGTCATACTGCAGTCATTGTTGGCCTTGAAGGCACAGAGGACCTGCTTTGCAGCAGGTAACTGAACTAACTGTAAGGCCTTCCTCTGCTACTTCTAAGAGTTTAGATTGGTGTGCAAGGCAGCAGGGTTTGTACTGGAGCTGGACGGTGCCTTGTGTGTCTCCATTGTTTGGAGAGGGAGATAAGAAAGATAAGTAAAAGCTGAATTGTTTTGTGCCCTTAGGCAACTCATTTATCTGTTTGTTTTATCTGTAGAATGAATATAATCTCTCAGCTAGATGGGGAGGCTGAATTAATGATTGGTTACAAAGTGCTTTACAATCGCTTCTCGGCCTTTTGGCTAAGATCAAGTGCAAAGTGCTTTACAAATAGAAAACTCCCAAGACTTTTTTGCAAGGTGACAGATAATTCAGAAGCCACAAGAAATTGCCTTAGGTGATCAAACAGGCTAACAACTGCCAAAGCAAAATAGAGCTGCACTTGATAATGCCCTTAACCATTTTTTCCTTTAGCATATTTTTTCCTAAAAAAAAAGCATATGAAAATTATAAAATAACTTGTATCTAAACTAAACAGATTTATCATAACCATCACCATACTTATCAATCCCTTAATTTAGATTAAAACGCATCTCTACCTGAAAAGTTTAAAGGTATTTTATTCTGTGCCATTTTCCTGATTCAGTGTTGTCAGCAGCATTATCTTACAGATAATTCAAGAAGACATTGACCAGATATTATTGGTAGGTTTTTTTTTTAGCAGGTGGTATTTTTTGTCTCTTGGGCACACCTAGTTTTTCATACATGCTTTAGTCTTGTTCCATGCTTGGGAGGGCCTTGCAGACAGATAGGGAACAAACTGAGGGGTTTAGACAGGAAGATACCTCATGCTGGGTCCTCAAAACTTAGTGCTCCTGCCTTGCTCCCTTGCCAGGTATTCTGAGCCGATTCAACACCTCCCTCCTACTCCAGGATCTTGGCACACACTGTTGTCTGTGCCAAGAATATTTCCCTTCTCTCTTTTCTCTTTCTGACCTAGTTAACTCCTATTTATCTTTGAGCTCTCAGCTTACTTGGTACTTGCTCAGGAAAGCTTTCCTGACTTTTGTTTGTACGGTTGCCGCAGTCTACCACACTCTTCTATCATAGCACTTACTTGTACCCTTGCATTTGTCTATGTGCCTATTTGATTAATACCTGCCTCCTCTACTACACTTTAATCTCCATGGGGTCAAAGCCAGGAGTCTGTAATTATTCTAGCTTACATCCCTGAAATAGTATCTGGTTCAATAAATATTTGTGGAATGAGTGAATGAGTAATTCTCTAGAGCTGAAAGAGAAATCTAGAGCTGCTGCTTTCCTAGTTGTCTGCCACCTGGTTTTCTTTCCTCTCACCCTCTTCCCACCTTTAGTGTATAGCCATCCCATTGGAGAGATGAGAAAGACCATGACACTTGCAGAATATGGCTGCCTTTACTTTTTAGTTTATGTCTGTGTCACAGAAATAGTCATTATCATAGTTTTGTGGGTCCCAAAGTGTGGGCCATGACTCGGGATTGACTTTCTAATTTTTCAGTCTTGGTGAGTCTGAACCCACTGTTGTGCTGGCAGAGCTCTGGAAATTGCAGTGACTGAAAATGATTCACAAGTGTCAACACTCAGATGTGCAGATCTGCCAGCTGACCCTCTGCCTGTTTCCATTTGGCACAGAACTGGTTGATCATGAACTTCTTTTCATAATTTCTCGTTAGTCACACAGGTTAAGGCATGCTAAAACAGACGTCCTGGACCCAGAAAGAAGTTCTTCCTTGAATGCCTAAGGAGTCCTAACAGCAAAGGAGTCCTATTCATACTGGGAGGTTGGGATCTGGGAGTAGGTGGCATTAGGCCGGCACGCTGCCCATACCACAGACCCTCGGGATTTTCTGTTACTTTGGTGGAGGTGCTGGCTCAGAGAAGGCCCTTCACCCTGGTAGCCAGGCAGTGCTGGAAGACTATGAAAATACTGATGGGCATTCTGATTCATCCACAGTGAGCTCCTTATGCAAATGGGGTGCATCCGTCAGGTGTGCTGGACTATGAAAACGACTGAGAGACATTGCTGTAGGGTTTCTGTCATGCGGGTTTGGGATACCGATGAGATCAGTGGTGTTTAGAAACTTGAATATGATTGCTGGTAATAGTTTGCTAAAGGTGACTACATGGCCTTTAGCAGTCGTTTGCAAATTCTCTTTAAAACATTCATTCATCAAAAATCTCCTGGGTTCCTACTGTGTGGTAAGACATTCAGTGGGTGCTCTAATTACAAAAAAAAAAAAAAAAATAGAATATAGCTCTTCTCTCAGTGCTCAAGCCTAGTAGAAGAAGCACAAATGGTAATATAAATTAAAATTCAGCAGAATATAAGGCATTTCAGAGATAGAAACCAAATGCTTTGGGAATACAAAGAGCAGAGCCACTAATTCTGTCTAGAGCCAGCAGGGAAGATTCCATAGTGGAAGTGACTTCTGAGCTAAATTTTGAAGGATAATCGTAGGCTTTTGTCAAGACAAGAGGGCAGTAAAGGCGTTTTAGAAGGCATGGTAGGGCCTGGTATGTTCAGACAGTAGTAAGGAGGTCAGTGTGGCAGGAGCACTACAGATGACCAGATGTGATTTTAAAATACATAGTGTTAGTTCCTACAGATATGCTTTACAGATTATTTTTTTCAAAACAATAATCCATCAGAATGAGTGTATTGTTGTACTTAATAATACTCACTACTCAAGTGACTATTTATCTGCTGTTCTGTCATATAGCCACCAACAGTCTGAAAATTGTCTTGATTTGACTGAGGTTATTAATAATAGGAATAACATATTGGGTACTTACTATATACCAGGCACAATGCTTTGCATTCATTACCCCTCATCTTTACAACAAGATGCAAGTTAGATGAGCCTTATTTTGGAGTCTTAAGAGAGCTTGTTGTGACTTTCCTCAAGTTGTACAAGGCGTAGGAGGCCAAGTCAGGATTCTAATCCAGCTCAGTCTCCTGAAGTATTCCTACATATTTTGCTACCTCTTTCCTACATATTTTGCTACCTCTCTAGTTTAGTGACAACTTCTTTCTCCCATGACATAGTAGATCTAATATACCAAGGAGCCTTCTGTTTAATGTGTTGGAAGTGATTAAACAAAGCAAACCTTATATTGGACCTTATACATTCAAATGAATATTATCACTCGAAGAAGTTATCTGGGGAAAAGAGTATATTTTACCTATTCCATTGCACACATTCCTTGTTACCCATCTGGAATTCCATTTAAAGTTCTTTTACAAATCATGTAAGAAACCCCATATCATTATATTCATATGTCATTTTAAACCAAAATAGTTCTACCTAGTTTGATCACACATCTTATTCACTAAACTTGGCTCTGACTGACTTTTGGCTATTTTTAAAAATTGAATCCATACTCAGTGAAGATTTGGCATCATTTAGGTATTCAAAAGAACAGACTGCAGGCTTTCAAGGTGCTTCCAAGAAGAATTCTCTAGAGATGGTTTGAGCAATGAAGTGTCATTGGAATTAGTGCATTGCCTACCAAGCGGACTGGTTAAAGGAGACAAGTCTCATTTGAATGTATAATTTATAGTTTTAAAAATATAATCCCCATTACTTAGCAATTACCCAAACATTTTTCTTGGCTGTGAGTTCTATAAGGGCCAGGATTTGGAGATGCTGAATAAATGTGCTGAATGAATAGAGTTGAATACAAATAGACATGTACCACTGGATAATCTTTGTTCTGAGAAAAAGACAGTGGATTGGAGGAATTGTAGTTTTCCTAGGACTCTAGACGTTAAGGTTCTTAATATTGACCTTGGGGTTTCTAATTACCTTGGATGATAGGTCCAGCCTGTGCAAGATGACTAGCATTTAAAACAGAAGCCTTGATGAACTCTGTGGATATGGTCTTTATAACTGGTGATTCATACTTTGTCACATCTGACCTCATAGTCAGAAAAATGATTGCTAAATAAGATTGGTACAAGGAGACAAGTAGAACTTGTCTCTTCCATAATACTACTAGAGCAAAATAGGTAAAATGTATCATTTACAGAGTGCTTTCATATAATCTTATATGAAAAATTGGATGAGGAGATAAATTTAATGTAACTCACCCAAGACCACACAGCTGATAAATAGCAGATAAGGAACTTGAATGTAGATCTTCCCACTGGCCTTGGGGTCATTTTAAGTCTCTTTAAGAGTGATTGTTTTTATTTGGCTTTTGGGCTTTCTTATATATATCAGTTATATGCCCTTAAAAATTTTTCATCTTAAAACTAGTTAAAATCTCCAGTGAAACACTTTAAATTTGGTTAATAAGGTTCTGTAGGAGGTGCAACCCCCTTAATAGTTTGTGACAATGTCACTTAGCAGTTTGTTGGTTTGGAACCATTCTCTCAAGCTATAGGCAGGGATGTGCTACACAGTGTGTGTGGGCACGTGCGTGCTTATGGGTGCATGTTAGTGCACACGTACATGCTCTAGTTAAGCCAGTAGCTCCCACTGGAGAAAACTGATGAGTCTAAGGAGTCTGGCTGCATTTTTTTTTTTATTTGCAAAAAATAGATAATGTAACTTGTACCATTCCTTGTTACCCCTTGGCTATGTCTATTCCCTCTCTCCCTTCTTCCCCACTTGCCACAAAACATAAAGAGGGAATTTGAGCCAGAGCAGAAATCTCTGATCATGTACTAACAATGTGTTCAGATGAGAGTGTAATAAATCCATTTTAAGTGTAACTGCAAAAGTGAAGTTGAAGAAATAGTGAAGGAGGGAAGAGGAGGGGGAGGAGACGGGTGAGGGAGGGTGGAGGGAGGGTAATTGGTGGGACCTCACCTATGGTGTATATTGCAAGGGTACATGTCAAATCTATTAAGAGTATAAATGTCATAACATAATAAGTGAGTGAGGTGAAGTCTGTGTTAACCAGTTTGATGTAAGCATTCCAAATTGTATATAAAATCAGCACATTGTATCCCATAAATGCATTAGTGTATATAGTTAGGATTTAATAAAAAAATTTTTTTAAATGCTAGAATATCCAGTAGAACCTTCATGTGCTGGTTTGTGGAGAATAAGCAAAGTCTGTTTTTATATTTGGACTGTGTCTAAATGTTTCTTGAAAAGTAAGTTAAAGTAGTTTAGACTATGACCATTACTTTTTTAAAAAAAGTAAATTTTCTAAATCAAAGTGTAATTGCTGCATTATTCTCTTGCCAAGCAGGCTTAATATTTCCTGTTTGATATGCTGTCATCTTGATATGTTGGGACTTGGCTCCCAAATGTATTAGTGTAATCGAGATACTATATCTTCTTTTCCCAATTAAGAATACTTCTATGTATAAATGGCATCTTTAAAAATTTCTAATTAAATTAAATTGTTTTATTTGATTAACTTTGTTTTTTTTTTTAAAGAACCAGTTATTATTATCAGTTCTGTTTTTTTATCTGTATTTCTACCTTTAGTTTAATTATTTCCATATTTTGTCTTGTTTTTTCCCCAGGTTTCTTAGAGAAACTGACTAGTTTTCCTTCGTGTCTTTTTTTCCCCCTTTCCTTTACACTTGTATTTAAACTTTTGGAGTGAATACATTTTCTGAGTTTTACAGGCAGTATCCTAGGTGTTTTTGTTTCAGTGGTATTTTAGTAGATACTTTAAGTAGTCTATAATAACATTCTGCTTTATCCTTGATTTAGATATTATTTAAGGAAGGAAATTAACATTTATCTAGTATTACCTACTTGGTGCCAAGCCCTGCAATAAGTGTTTTCTAATGAGTTCTTTTTTTTACCTCAGCACTGTCTGATAGAGGTAGTATTATTAACTGCATTTTGCTCATGAGGAATATGAAGCTCAAATGAAGTTTATCTAAATAATCTTTTCAGCTCTACTAAACTACTTAACAAATCAGTATGGAAAAAATTCACGTGGTCAGGCAATTTTCAGCCTAATTTTTGACAGTTTATTATGAATGTGTAGACTTTCTGCCTCTGTCAATTACAAGTTTACTTTACACACTCATGTTCCTTCTGTTACTTATTTCCTGACAAAATCTTCAGTGACTCCCTGGTGCCTGTTAATAAATTCCAAGGACTTTACTCCAGCCACCTTCTCCCTTATCTCCTCCAGAGCCCTTTTTCCTGTCTCTCCACCTCCCTTCCCATCTCTCCCAGAGAAATTAATGTCCCAAGTCCACCATTTTAATGTGATACATAATTATTTGTTAATATGTCATCCCCCCTACTTCTATTAGTCTTTGAACATCTTGAGGGAAGAAATTGTTTCTCCTTTTTATATATTCCACATATTTCAGGCACACAAACGTTTTTAAAAATTTGAAGTTAAATGTGTGTTTATTGCATATAGATGCCCTCTGATCCTTTTTGCCTCCCTGGAAAAAATCTACATAACAGTTTATGTAAAGAAAATATATTTCCTTATCCCACTACTTAATTCTCTTGATTATAACCATGCCATTTTTTATCTAGTGTTCATTTCCATAGTTGCCCTGGGAACTGTATCTGTCATGATTTAATGGTATCATAGAGAATCCCATAATGAAAATACCATATGTACTCTGAAAAGAAAAATTGTCAGGTTATTTCTTTTTTTTTTTTTTTTGAGACAGAACCTCAAGCTGTCACCCTGGATAGAGTGCTGTGGCATCACAGCTCACAGCAACTTCCAATTCCTGGGCTCAAGTGAGTCTCCTGCCTCCACCTCCCAAGTAGCTGGGACTACAGGCGCCCGCCACAACGCCTGGCCATTTTTTGGCTGCAGCCGTCATTGTTGTTTGGCAGCCTGGGCTGGATTTGAACCCGCCAGCTCAGGTTTACGTGGCTGCTGCCTTAGCCCGTTGAGCCACAGGCGCTGAGCCAATTGTCAGGTTATTTCTATATTCTGTGGCCATGTTGTTAGGTTTTCATTATTTAGTTATTCATTACTAGCCCTTTTAGCATTTTAATACTTTTTGCTTTAAAATGTAATTTATCAAATTAATGTGATAGTAAACTATTTCTCTTATCTTCACCCAGGCGTGGTAAGCCTCTGTCACCTCCTTTCTTGTAATTGATCTGACTTTTTGACTTTCACCATTGTTTCCAGGTGTGACTGCAACAGATTTAGATTTTATTTTTTTAATCCAACAAATGATATTTCTTTTTTTAAGGCTGTGGTAGGCAGAATAATGACCCTCCCCCTCCCCCGCCCAGTTAATGCCCACTTGCTAATCTGAGGAACCTGGGAACGTTCCATTATATGGCAAAAAGGGGAAGTAAGGTAGCAGATGGAGTGAAGTTTGCTAAACAGTTTACCTTAAAATATGGATATTGTTCTGGATTTCCTGGCTGTTCCCAAATGTATTCACAAGGTCTTTAAATGTAGAAGAGGAAGACAGAAAAAGTCAGAGTGATTCAGTATGAGGAGAACTGAACTTTCCATGGCTGACTTTGAAGATTGAAGGAGAGGGCCATAAGCTAAGGAATGTGGTGGCCTCTAGAAGCTAAAATAGGCAAGGAAGCATTGTCTCTTAGACTGTCCAGAAGCAACACAGCCCTGCTGACACCTTGATTTAGTCTAGTAAGACCCATATGTTTGTGGTGTTTTTAAGCCACTAGACTTGTGACAATTTTGTATGGCAGCAATAGGGGAAACTAATGGAAACTAAAACAAGGATATTCAACCCATTTATATTCTCTAACGCCAGTATTTCAATCTTAAATTATATTTTTGTACTGTTATTTATCCTCTTGTAGGTTCATCTTTTTTTATTTTTCATTTTCATGTAATTGACTTAAAATTCTTGATTTATACTTAAATTGTGTCAAAGACCGTAAAATAATCACTTTTCTAACATTTCGGTGTTTCTATTTTTATTAGTTTCACTACTCTGTCTTTTTATTTTTATTTTATTTATTTATTTATTTATTTGAGAGACAGTGCCTCACTTTGTCGCCCTCGGTAGAGTGCTATGACATCACAGCTCACAGCAACTTCTGGCTCTTGGGCTTAGGCGATTCTCTTGCTTCAGCCTCCCAAGTAACTGGGACTACAGGCACCCGCTACAGTGCCCAGCTATTTTTTGTTGCAGTTTGGCCAGGGCCGGGTTCAAACCCACCACCCTCGGTATATGGGGCCAGCGCCCTACTCACTGAGCCACAGGTGTCGCCCTCTATTTTTTTATTAAGTGAAGTCTTTGCAGAGGATCATGTATTAATATTTAGCTTATAGCATTTATGCCCATCTATTTTTTGTTTATAATCTATACATTTTTTAACGTACCCATGAATTCTGTGTCTATAATTATTATTGTATTTGTTAATGTTGTAAGGTCTTTTAAATATTATGTTTTCAATACTGTAATATTGTTTTTCTTTTTTTTTTCAATACCATTGTTTCTGGTAATTGTATTTGTAGCTACAGGCTTTGGTTGACAAATTGGTTCTGAGTTTTTAGATTTTGGGATGTTTTTCTTTGCTTTAAGAAAGAAAAAAGTTGTTGTCTCTACTCGTTATTTACTGTATCTGTGGTGATAACGCCCTTTCTATCAGTCCCCCACAACCTCCTGCCCTACCAAAAGCCCTTTTCTTGTCCAAAGTCTAAGAGATGAAGTCATTCTTCTCTTGGAATTTTTCAGTATTAGCTCTTTCTTTGTAGCCGCTTGTAAAAGCCTGTCTGTGTTTTTGAGTATTAATAAGTAATGTGTATTTAGTGTACTGGTTATTAAACTGTTTTCCACAGACCCCTGGGGGGGGGCGTTGAGATCCTTTCCAAGGGTCTGCAAGGTCACAATTATTTTCTTTTCTTTTTTTTTTTTTTAATGTCAACCCAATGAACGTATCAGTATTATGAAGATAATTGTGACCGTAAATGAGAAAATCTCATGAATGGTCACAATTATTTTCATAATACTGATACGTTCATTGGGTTGACATTAGCACTTGTGGTGTGAAAGCAGTGGTAGGTCAAGCAGCAGATGCCTGAGCACAAATCAGGGCAGTGAGACCAACTGCAGTGGTTACTGTTGGATTCTTCACTGCCACGCACTTTGCAGTTTTTAAAAAATGCCAGATTTGCTTAAGAATATCCTTGATTGGATTGGTGCCTGTAGCTCAAGCGGCTAAGGTACCAGGCACATACACCAGAGCTGGCAGGTTAGAAACCAGCCCAGGCCTGCCAAAACAACAATGACAACTACAACCAAAAAATAGCCAGGTGTTGTGGCGGGCACTTGTAGTCCCAGCTACTTGGGAGGCTGAGGCAAGAGAATCACTTAAGCCCAGGAGTTGGAAGTTGCTGTGAGCTGTGATGCCACAGTACTCTACTGAGGGCGATAGCTTGAGACTCTGTCTCAAAAAACAACAACAACAAAAAAAAACTTGAGCTTTCATGAGAAAAATTAGAATTTCTGTAAACTTGTATCTACCACCATAAGCTTGACAACCTTATAGTGCTTAAAACATTTCTGATGACATAAACAAGCTACCATTAAGATGGCAAAAACATGTTGATAGTGTAGGTGCATTCTTTGATTTATTGTACTGCTTCCTGTTTGAGATATAATAAACTAAACTTTTGTTTCAAAAAAAAAAAAGATTTCTGATGAAATGGGTGGTGATAATAAATAGTGTTTTTGTTTTTGTTTTTGTTTTGCCTTTGCCCTTGTATGAGATCTTCATAACTCAGTGACTCAGTAGTTGACCTACATGGTTATTGCACAATCATGCAGGGATAAAAGATTCATTCAAAGTATAAGAGAGACCACTGGATTTTAATGTAGTGGAGTACAAAAAGCTCATTGATGGGATTTCAGATTTGACATTACAGTTAACCTTTAGGAAACTACCACTTGTTGAGTTTGGTGTCCTATTGAAGATCTACCATTATCTGAAAGAGTTATTAAAATAATCTGTTCTTTTCTAACTACATATCTCCATGAGGCCATATTTTCTTCATATACTTGAACCATAATAACATTTTTCAGCAGAATGCATGTAGGTATAGATATTGTTAGAATCTAGCTGATCTCTATGAAGCCAGACATGTAAACTTTTGCAAAACTATACAAAAAATGCTACTGCTGCTCTCACTAAATTTGTGCTGGTTTTAGAAAATATTTTTTTTTATAATGTTATTTATGTTAATATGTAATGTGTTTATTATTGTTACTTTTTTTTTCTTTTCGAGACAGAGGCTCACTATGTCGCCCTGGGTAGAGTGTCGTGGCATCACAGCTCACAGCAACCTTAAACTCTTGGGCTCTAGCGATTCTCTTGCCTCAGCCGCCCAAGTAGCTGGGACTACAGGTACCCGCCACAATGCCTGGCTATTGTTTTTGGTTGTAGTTATCATTGTTGTTTGGTAGACCAGGGCTGGACTTGAACCTGACAGCTCTGGTGTATGTGGCTGGCGCCCTAGCCGCTGAGCTACAGGCACCGAGCCCTCAGTAATTTTTTTTTTAATTTTTTCTTATTATTGGGGATTCATTGAGGGTATAAGAAACCAGGTTACATTGATTGCATTTGTTAGGTAAACTCCCTTTTATAATTATGTCCTGCCCTCCTAAAGGTGTGTCACAAACCGAGACTCCCTTGCCCCTCCCTCCTTCCCTCTCTCTGCTGTTCCCTTCTCCCACCCCCTTCCCTCCTTCCCTATCTCTGCTCTTCCTTTCCCCCACCCCCTTCCTCCTTCCCTCTCTCTGCTCTTCCCTTCCCTACCCCCCACCGTGTACTGGGTTATTAATTGTCCCCATATCAAAATTGAGTGCGTAGGATTCTTACTTCTCCATTCTTGTAATGCTTTACTAAGAATAATGTGTTCCACTTCCATCCAGGTTTATACAAAGGATGTAAAAGTCTCCATCTTTTTAATGGCTGAATAGTATTCCATGGTTGACATATACCACAGCTTGTTAATCCTTTCCTGGGTTAGTGGGCATTTAGGTTGTTTCCACATTTTGGCGATTGTAAATTGAGCTGCAATAAAAAGTTTAGTGCAAGTGTCCTTATGGTAAAATGATTTTTTTCCTTCTGGATAGATGCCTAGTCATGGGATTGCTGGATCAAATGGGAAGTCTAGCTTGAGTTCTTTAAGGGTTTTCCATACTTCCTTCCAAAAAGGTTGTATTAGTTTGCAGTCCCACCATCAGTGTAAAAGTGTTCCTTTCTCTCCATATCCACGCCAGCATCTGCAGTTTTGAGATTTTGTGATGTGGGCCATTCTTGCTGGGGTTAGATGGTATCTCAGGGTGGTTTTGATTTGCATTTCTCTAATAATTAGGTATGATGAGCATTTTTGAATGTTTGCTAGCCTTTCATCTATCTTCTTTAGAGAAGGTTCTATTCATCTTTCTTGCCCATTGATATATGGGATTGTTGGGTTTTTTTTCATGTGTATTAATTTGAGTTCTCTATAGATTCTGGTTATTAAGGTTTGGTCTGATTCAAAATATGCAAATATCCATTCCCAGTGTGTGGGTTGCCTATTTGCTTTGGTTGTTGTCTCCTTAGCTGTACAGAAGCTTTTCAGTTTAATTGAGTCCCATTTGTTTATTTTTGTTGTTGCAATTGTCACGGAAGTCTTTTCATAGAGTCTTTCCCCAGGCCGATATCGTCAAGTGTTTTTCCTGTGCTTTCTCTTTGAGGCTTTTTATCATTTTGTGACTTAAATTTAGGTCTTTTATCCATCTTGAATCAATTTTTGTGACTGGAGAAAGGTGTGGGTCCAGTATCAGTCTTTTACATGTTGATATCCAGTTCTCCCAGCACCATTTATTGAATAGGGAGTCTTTACCCCAGTGTATGTTCTTGTTTGGTTTATCAAAGATTAGGTAGCTGTAAGATGTTAGTTTCAATTCCTGGTTTTCTATTTGATCCTAAATGTCTATGTCTCTATTTTTGTGTCAATACCATGCTGTTTTGACCACTATGGCCTTTGTAGGACAGCCTAAAATCTGGTATGCTGATGCCCCTGTTTTTGTTTTTATACTAACAACTGCCTTAGCTGTATGGGTTTTTTT
>CAUYRH010064364.1:0-53654 GCA_963574655.1 Perodicticus potto
GCGCCTGTAGTCCCAGCTACTTGGGAGGCGGAGGCAAGAGACTCGCTTGAGCCCAGGAATTGGAGGTTGCTGTGAGCTGTGATGCCATGGCACTCTCTCCAGGGTGACAGCTTGAGGCTCTGTCTCAAAAAAAAAAAAAAAAAAAAAAAAAGAAGAAGGTTTGGGAGGTTTTAAATAGGAGTGTGACATGATCAGATCTATATTTCAGGACGATTGCCATGAATTTTTGATAGGCATAGATTGGAGGGATCAGAGTGGGAAAAAGGAGGCCAATTAGGTGTCTGTTGCAATCACCAGGTGAGAGGTAATGTAACTCTTGATGAAAGGCTCTTCATCTTTTATCTAACACTTTACTTCAGCAGCCCTCCCCCTTCTTTCCCCTACATTTTCAATACCTTTCTATTTTCCCTATTTCCTTAGTCTATATACATAATCAAGTCTCTCCTATTTTATAAAATAATCTTCAAAAGAATCTTCATTTTGCTGTCTCCTTCTAGGTACTGTCTAGTCTCCTTCATCCGATTCTCCTACAAAATTTTCAAGAGAAATCTACAATTGTTGTCTGACTTCTATCCTTCCCATTTCCTGCTCAGTTGTCTGCATTTTTATTTCCACTTTCTCTATCTAGCCAATGGCTAATTATCCAATTTCTTCCTCTCTGCTCTATAGGATCTACCTTATATTTCTTTCTCCTCATCTCTTGCCACTCACCTTTATAAATGGCTTGTTCACTGTTGTTTCTATTGTCAGGCTTACTGCATGAAATATAGCAGGTGCCAAATTAATCTTTTTTCACATAAAAGATTGAATATTAATATTCTAGTGCTAAGACCAACTATTCACATGAGGATTTATCATTCCTTAAGCTCATGAGTAATAACCAGTATATGCATAATTTTTTTTTTTTTTGAGACAGTCTCATTCTGTCACCCTAGGTAGAGTACCATGGTGTCATCTGTCACAAAACCCTCAAATTCTTGGGCTCAAGTGATCCTCCTTTGTCAGCCTTGTGAGTAGCTGAGACTATGCATGTGGACCACAAAGCCTAGCTATTTTTAGTAGAGAGAGGCTCTTGCTCTTGCTCAGGCTGATCTCAAACTCTTGAGCTCAAGCGGTCCACCTGCTTCGGCCTCCCAGAGTGCTAGGATTATAGGCATAAGCCACCATGCCTGGCCTATACCCACATATCTTTTTTTTTTCTGTAGAGACAGAGTCTCACGTTATCATCCTCGGTAAAGTGCCATGGCATTACACAGCTCGCAGCAATCTCTAACTCCTGGGCTTAGGCAATTCTTTTGCCTCAGCCTCCCAAGTAGTTGGGACCACAGGCACCCGCCACAACGTCTGGCTATTTTTTTGTTGCAGTTTGGCTAGGGCCGGGCCTGAACCTGCCACCCTCAGTAAATGGGGCCAGTGCCCTACCCACTGAGCCACAGGCATATCTTAATTTTCCTTTCTCCAATGTCAAGGGACAGTACATTCTGTTCCTATTTAAAATTAACCCCTCCATCTGTGTTAGCTATTAATTAATTTACTATTTTAGTCTACAAATATTTATTGAGGGTACAACTTGTATCAAGGACCATTTATAATTAGTATAATCACTGCTGTCTGCCTCATTCAGGGTCTACTATGATGCCCTTCTATGTAGCAAGCATTTAATAAATATTTATGGACTTGAACTGATTGACTCTTGAGTATGCTAGTTTTATTTCTCATGTTTGACTCTGCAAGATTAAAGCCAGACACATTTTAAAAACCTTCTAATTTAGGCATATCTAATATACAGTAAAGTACCTGAGTCTTAAGTCACTCAGTGGCCTTCTACATGTACATTCTGGGTAACCACTACCCAGAACTTGTTCCGCCCCCTAGAAGACTCCCTCATGTCCTGTGCCCTGATGCATTTTTGAGTATATACACATAAATGAAAAGACTTTGTGATTTATTATATGTTTTCTTTCATAAGCAACCATTAACATCCAGAAAAAAAAAAAAGAAGTGCTCAAGGAAGGTAAAACACAAAACTAAACTAAGGACAAAAGCATCTTTAATACCGATTGACAATTGGTATTAGATTGTCTACTCAGAATCGGGATTCTTTTACTTAACTGAAGATATATAACCCACCAAAGTGTCCTGTAAAGTGAATTTCTGTCAAAAATAATCTTTCCTGTCAACTCTTATTATAAAATTGGAAACACCTCCTATTTTGGAGAAAAAATATTGACCTCTGGCTCTAGACTCTAAGGCAATCAATTCTTTAATAAGACTTCATCAATAACCCTCAAAATGTTAACGGAACCTACAAAACTTAGAACTCTCTGCAGCATTCCAAATAAATCCGGTTGAAGTACTGGACGTGAAAATGTAATAAGGAATCTCTGGTGATGTCTTGGCCTCATGTCATAATCCTCTTGCAGCAGAGTAATCCCATGAACTAAAAATTCTGGGCACTTGGCTTGGCATTTAGCACTAGTAGTGTGATTTAGGTCAATTTGCTTTTTGGAAACCTAATTAATTCATCTCCAATATGGGAATAAAAATATAAAATCTCTGTCTATCTGACAAGTTTTTCGTGAGGATCAAATGCGATATTACTTAGTAGTTTTGCTCTTTCATTTCTTTAGTTATTTATCCGTTTGAACAAGGTTTATAAAAAATCTCCTATGCACTTGGTACTGTGTTATAGTATAAAGTGATGACCAAGGATTCTGCTCTTGTGGAATTCACAATTAACTATAGAACACAGACATTAAACTATTGTACTTGAAGCTCCCCATGCAATGTTTTAAAGAATGGTAGGCAGCCAATTACAATAAAATCTTTCTTACTGTAAGAAATTATAAAAGCAATACCTATATGACATTTTAATTTAAAATGTTCTTGAATACCTTCGTTTATCAATATTTTGATGTAGAAAAGAATATTTTTGTTGGATCTGAGTTCTGTATATTTTTTTCTTGTATCAACCACTTCCTTCAAAGTAAAACTGGATGTTTATAAATTAATACAAGTACCTAATCTTTCTAAGGTTTTATGATTGTTGTTGTTAGTTGTTTAGAGTATTCTCACCATATCCAACAGATATGTTTCCTGGGACTTGCCTTTATTGATTGTTTCCAAAGCACTCAACTTAGAAAGAACAATTTTCCTTTAATGCTCATATTTCATTCATTTTCATAATATTTAATTAAATTATATAATGATAGTACTGAATATATCTGTATAAACAAAACTCAGACAAAAAATGCAAAATTTCTTAATCAACAAACAACCCACCTTCTGGGAGCAGAAGTTCATAGGATGGTATGCTAAATGGTGGTTGTGGGGGATATGGTGCGTTTGGCTGCAAGTAATAGAATCTTTAAAACTTACTTTAAATTTTTTTCCAAATCTTTCAATGCATTTTATATTGTTACTCAGTACACATGCTCATATACATGCAAAGAGTTTGAACTGAAGCAAATTTTCACTAATGGTACTTACATTTACTTTGTGTGATAGTATCTAATGCTTTCTACTCTAGGCTATTCTTTTTTATTCTTATTCTATTAAAATAATGCTGGTAATTACTTACTAAAATAGTAGAACCTTCTTAATTGGCCACCTTCCTACCTTGACCAACTCCTTAAGTTGACTGAATTTTCATAGATTGAACACATAACACATGTACTCAGGGAAGTTGCTTATGTTGACCACCTCCATATGTTGACCAGTTTGTTACAATCCCCTGGGTGGTCAACTTACAAAGGTTCTACTCTAATGTCATGTTCTACTAATGGGGTACAATACACTGTGTGAAAAACACTGTCTTAAACATAAGACATTTATTATTTTGCATAGGAAGATACTTTCTATAGATTTCTTTCTGCCATCCTCAGAGAATTAGAAATGTCCCATCATGTGGGATCAAAAAGAGAGAAAGGAACCCTTTCCCAGGCACCCCAGCTGACTTCTCCTCAGGTCCCATTAGCAAGGATTGGTCATGTGTCTATGCTGCATGGGAGGCTGGGGAAGCAGGTGACTAGAATTTTCAGCCTCTATATGGGGATATGGCTCTGCCAGCAGAAGGACAGGGAAGGAGCACGAGTGTTGGGAAGGCAGCTCTGCATGAAAGGCATTGAAGTCTGGCAGGTGTGAGTTTTCAGCTTGCTCTGGGCATTACTTGTATGTTTTACAGAGGGAGGGAAAAGAGAGCATATCTTACTTAATGCAGGAAGCTGGTTAAGCAGAGGCTGCTTAGGTGAGTGCCTAACTGAAGAACTATAAAAGCTATGAAAAAAGGGTACACTGTTATTGGTTCAAATGACAAGGACTTACGTGGGCCAGGGCATTGGGAAGACCTTCCAGGGGCAGCAACCCTATGAAGCCAGTTGGGAAGAGGGGCCATGATGGTAGGTGGTAATGGTGTCCCAGGCAGAGGGAACAGCTATGAGAGGGCTAAGAAGAAAAAGAGGCCATGGCTAAGGTGGCATGTTTACTCCACTAGCTGTATACCTCCTTTGGCCTTCGCCCTATATTAGGCACTGATGGTTTGGAGAGGAATAGGACATCTCCTGCCCTTGGGAAGGTCACTTTTGGGAGGGACGATACATGAATATTCATCACTAGAAATCCAGGGGAAAACATGCCTTCAAAATGCTATCATCATTTCTAACAGAGGAGACAAAGGGGGCTTCTTTGGCAACACCTAATAGGCAGGGCCTGGCTGAATTACCTGGGGACACAGGTTCTAGAGGGGGGCCCAGTGTGAGCAAAAGACTAGAGGGAGGAAAGCAGGGCCAGGGCCAGCCACTTGGCTGGAGTGCTAGGCTCCAGGGGCCAGCCAAGTCAGGGAAGATTAGGAGGTGGTTAGGCCATCTTTGTCCCAGCTCCCTGCATTGAACTCTATCCATCTGCAGCCCCACACTTGGCTAACCTTCCTGGCAGTGAGTGTGACACTGGACCTTGAGAGACAGAAGGAATGACTCAGCCCTTGTTGCTGTTTAGCATATTTCCCCCCCAAAGTGGAGTCACTCCCAGGGAGAGGCCCCTGCTTGGCTCTTCCTTTTGGCACCAGCAAAGGCGCTTCTCCAGTTGCTATGGACAAAGACCCATCTCTGAATGAGAAGACCGTGGCTGAGTCTTGTGTCTCCCCAGATCTGTTGAAAGGGTTGCCAAGGTGGTGTAGGGCCTGGAGGCTGGGTCATCTGTGTTCTGGCCTTAGAGAGCGACCAGCCTGAAGGCCTGACAATGTAGGCAGGACATTTGGGCACAGAGGCTGGGAATGATTGAAGCAGTGGTGGGGCAAAAGTTGTAGGGGTCCGTGGGAGGCACAGGTAGGGCTGCCAGGATGTGGCTGAACAGTTTCACCTTTGTATGGGTTTCTCAACTTGGGTACTCTTGGCATTTGGGCTGGGGTAATTCCTCATTTGGGGGACTATCCTGTGTATTGTAGGATGTTGAGCAGCATCCCTGACCTTTACCCACTAGATACCACTAGCACCCTCCTCCCATTTTGTTGCAACCAAAAAACTCTTCAGACATTGCCAAATGTAAAATCACCTGGGAACAATGACCTTAAGGTGAAGAAAGGTGAAGAAAGAGACAACCTGGACATTTCTTGTGCAAAAGTGTTCCACTGGGACCACAGGAAAAATTGACTGCCACTCACGGGCCATGTGGATAATTCAGAGAGGGCAAAACTAGAGGACAGGGCCCAGGGCCACTTGGCAAGAGGGCTGGCACCTAAAGGGGAGTTAGATGGGATATGGCCTAGGAGATGGGTCAGGCCAAAGTCCCATGAAAGGGCCTTTGGGGCTGTTCTGGAGGGGGATGACCAAGGAGTGAGAGTGAAGTGATGGGGTCTGGAGGATGTTTTGGTTTTGGCTCTTGAGGAAGAGGGAGAAGTTGAGGGTGACTGCTCATGTCTGGCTAGGGTCACTGTGTAGACTGCTGTCCCAGGAGTCACATCAGAGCACCTGGACAAGAAATAGCATGGGGGAGTGGCATTTGTGGAAAAGGCAACCCCTCCCCCTGCTCCGTCCCTGAAACCAGACCTCCTTCTCTGCTCACTGCCACCTTCTCCAGGCTGGTTTGGAATTTGTCCCTTAGCTTCCCATGGCTCCTGCCCTCCAACGTGTGGAGAGTGAGTAGAGGCCAGATGGGTCACTGCTGTGGCTGGACTGCCTTCCATCTTTCCAACAGAAAAGTTGGCCTCTTGGCTATGTTGTTGCTTCTGTCTGACAATGGTTCAATTTGACTTTAGGCAGACCAGAGCCTGGAGTAGGGTTTCTAGCCAGTATTTGAAGGGTGAAGATGATCACAGGTTGCTAGTGGCTAGGGGAAGAGAGGGGGAGCTAGGGATGTCACACTCCTCCGTGAGTGTCATGTGAGCATGCAGAGGAGGCATGGCATGCAAGGCCTGGACTGCGGGAGCTGGCCCTTTAAGGAGAACTGGTCTCAGCAGGACTTCGTCATCTTCTAGAAAGGGAAGGTTCTACATTCAAGGATGACCTTTCATGAAGGCTGGGCTCCTTGGTGAACTTGCTTCTCTGGGGAGTTGGGCCTTGGACAAAGGGATCCTGCATGGTGGCCATCAGCCAGGACTCTGCTGTGGGAGGGTGACAACTTCATACTTGGGCTTGTCCTCTCTCCCTCCCTCCTTCCCTTCTCCCTCCTCCTCTCCTGCCACCCTTACCTCACCCTTCATCTCAAAAGCAGTTGAATCTTTTTGGAACACTTGGCATCCCTCTAGGCATTCTGAGGTATGTTGAGAACCAAGTCTGCCCTTGCAGACAGAAGACATTGAAATGAAAAGGCAAGCTGTCCAAACAGCAATTCAGGAGGCATAATTCAGCACTAAATATATACTCCAAAGAGTCCAGTGACCATCTCATTGCTCTGAGCCAAGACAATCACATGCTTTCTATGCCTTTGCATGATTTGTTCCCTTTGCCTTAAATGCCCTCTGTAGCAGACACTTGACATTGTCTTTAGCCATGCAGCAACTGAATGACCTTCCTATGAATCCCAGTGGGTACAGAGTCCCCACCCTACAATAGGTGTGCAGAATGCCAACACCAACTCTCAGCCTCCCTTGTAGCTAGGGCATAGCATATAATTCAGACTCAAGGTTGAACCAATCAGATGCACTTGGCCTGACCTTGAGATCAGGACCTGTGGAAGTGCAATAATAGGGACCTGGAGAACCTCCTCTGGATGTGGCTGGTGGTGGGCGCTGCGGCATCCTGTGCTGGGGGCAGGGTGGCAGTAGTGTTCTCATTGGACCAGTTCTGTGATATGCTTTAGGGCAATGCTCTGGACTGTGTTGCCTAGAATGTGGTTCTCTATCATTCCCAGCAGTTCTGGGAACTCCTAGCACCTTTTTAATGAGTTCTTTTTCCTGTCAAAAGCGCCAAAGTCAGCATCTGTGCTTGCAGCCATGAACTCTACCTAGTACACCCTCTGCTAGAGATCAAATGTTTATGTACCCTGCAGATTCATATGTTGAAATCCTAATGTCCAACATGACAATATTTAGAAGTGGGGTCCATGGTAGATGATTAGGGCATGAGATTATGTTCTTATAAAAGGGACTCTGGAGGGCTCCATTGCACCTTCTCTCATAAAAAGACACAGTGAGAATATGGCTGTATATTAACCAGGAAGTGTTCCTCTTTCAGGAAGCCATCTTGGATTCTCAGGCAATGAGTAGCAAAACATCTGGGTTCTCAGGTGTTTATGGGGGCTATAGCAAGACAGGGAAAATTTGGGTGTCTCACTGAAAGCATGTTTATAATTTGTCAGTCTACTGGGTGGAAGGCAAGGAGGAGGAATAGGAAGGTAAGATAGTAAAGCAAAGTGGTTACCAGCTTTAGCTCAGGAGTTCATGTTTTCATTCAGCCACATGCTGGCTGTGTGGTTTTAGGCAAGTTACTTAAAATCTCTGAGCCTCCAGTTTCCTCTTTTGGAAAATGAGGTTATTAATAGGACCTATCTCCTAAGATTGTTGTGAGGATGAAAAAAGAAACACATAAGAAGTACTTCAAATGAGTGGCACTTAGCAAAGCTCAGTGAGTATTAGTCATGGTTTTTGCAGGCAGCAGGGTGCAGTATCAAGTAGGGAGATGTGAGTTCTATCCCAGCTTGGCTGTCAACTCCCAGGGGTCTTGGCAAGGCTGTGTGAAATAAAGAAAATCCTATTTCAAACCAGCTTAAGCAAGGGAACTGAGGGTCTTTCATGGGACCCAATGGTAGAAAATATAAAGATGAAAAGTCACAAGGTCCTGGAACCAGGAAATGAAGGTCAGTGTCACCAGGCAACCATTTACTTCATCTTTGTTCTTCTTTTCTGGAGCAAATAGGTCTGTCTTCCCTGCTTCTTTTTACATGCCCACACAAGGGGTTTCTATGTCTCTGTGTATGTATCCCCCATATTTACATGCCAAAGCAATCTGATTATCTCTGAATCCCAATTTTCCTAGTAGAGAGGCTCAGATGGATTCAGCTTGGAGAAATCCATTGCAGGTCCAAGCAGCTGTGGCTGGGATGTGGGGCCCTGTGGTGCAAACCTGCCTACCAGGGCCCCACTCCAGTAATGGGGCTGTCTATCAGAGGTGGTCACCAGAGTTGGGCAGACTGGCCTCTGTTTGTCTTGGTCTTTATCTATATAGAACAGGTTCATGAGATATCAGTTGAAATGCTGTCAGTGGCAAGCAATAGAATATTCAAGTAAAAGTGGTTTACTTATCAAATACTTTTATTTTTGAGAAAACAAAAATAAGAAGTCTAGAAGTGGGGAGGCTGGGCTTGTTTTATGGTTCACCTCTGTCATCAAGAAGCCAGCATCTTTCCATCCCTCGGTTCTCCTGTGGATAGTCTGTTGTTTTTTGTCTTTAGGCTTGATCACTTCAGGATTGCAAAATAGGTGCAGGAGCTCCAGGCATCACACCTTCCCAGGTTAGCCTTCACACCAAGAAGCATAAGGCCTTTCCTCCTGTACTGATTTTGTTAATCAAGGAGTCTGTTAGAGACTTTATTTTACGTTTCATTGGTCCATGCTCTATAGGGAAGGGAATCTGAGAAAGTATCTGTCATTTTCAACTTTTATTATTGGAGAGAGAATTCACCAGGAAGGAAAAAAGAGTAGAGGAATAGCTGTTCATTTGGCAACCAGCCATGTCTTCTGTAATAAGATGAAAGAATAGTCATTTCTAGAAAATTCCATTTATTGTCTACTTAAAATAAAAGCCTTAAAGGCAAAGCTCAGTGCTGGCATTGTTGATAGAAATTTAGAAATAATTCATGCACAAACATATCATGTCCAAACGGCTGTGTTTAAGTCCATGTCTTTTAAGCCCAAAGAGACATTATACATAGGCCTTGGCAGTGTACGTGTCTGTGTAAAGTTGAGTTTCACAAAAGGACCAGCGATGTGCTGGCATTGATTCTGGCTCTATTTGACTCTTTTCAGCTCTTCAGAAATGTATCCAAAGATGTTTTTACTTTGAATTTCTTCTTTTCATGGTAAGAAGACACTTCTTTAAACAGCTCATGGGCCAACACTAATGAATAATGCTATGGCCAAGACTAAAATGGATGCGCATGACTGCTTCACACCATCTGTGGGGTGCAGGCAGAGTTGGCCTACTTTTTCTTTAGTGCATAGCTTTGTGCTTATCTGTGAATGTTTGTTAAGTACAGGAATTTCACTACAGATGTAAAACTGCTTTTGAAATGTGAATAGCTCTTAATAATTTGCTTTCTTTTTTTCTTTTTACATAGAAGCTTTTCTTTTGCCTGGGGCTCACTAAGGGTAGAAAGCAAGCCCAAAGAAAAAGAGGTGAGAATCCTAAACTGCGGTGACTTCCTCCCCGGAGCAGTGGGTGCAAAGTGACAAAGCCCTGGATGTGTTTGTTTGGGAGCATTGAGAACTCTCTGCTAGTCATCCATGTGCCACACAGGCTTTGTTTTTTGTATCTGGGTTTTTAAAAAGTACTCAGAATATTACAGGATACACATGTTTTGTTTACGTACTTTGTTTTTTGCACAAATTGAGGCCAGTTTATAAGCATGTCTTCCACTCAGACAGTGAGCGCCATACCCAATAGGTGTGAATTTGCCCACCCCTTCCTCCCACCTCTCCCAGTTTGATTTCATTGAGATTTACCTCCATCTGGAGAGCACAGGCTTTGGAGCTAACTTGATTTAGGTTAGAATTCAGCAGTTCTCAACCTGTGGGTCACGACCCCTTTGTAACTATGAAAATACATCATGGCATTAGGAAGGTTGAGAACCACTGGGTTAGATGGACTTATGCCCATCTCTACAACTTCCATGGCTAAGAGACCATGGGGAAACTCTTATTCCTTCTGAGCCTCTGTTTCCTTAACTTGGGAAAAGTCAAATCCTATCTCTTTGGGTCTTGTGTGGATCAAAGGAGTTGGCCAGGTGACTTCTTAAGGTCTTTTCCAACTCTGAGCTTCTGATTCTGAAGATTAGAGTCTACCTCCAACATTGTAATCATCCCCTCTTCTTCCTCTTCTACCTTTGTTTCAGGATCATCATGTTTTGTCATCACTGTCCCTTGAGTGTCATACTAGGTACTAGGCACCATTCTGAGTGGTACTAGGCACCATTCTGAGTCCTTTACTTATGTAAACTCATTGAATTCCCATGGCAAATATGTAAGGTAGGTATAATTATTGACATCTCACAGATTAGAAGGCTCAGGCTCTGAGAGGTGAAAGGATTTGCTCAAGACACCCAGCTGGCAGGTGGCAGAGTAGAGATCAGAATGTCCAGGATTTGCCTTATCAAGAAGGCATTCTGTCCCCTGGATTGTTTCTGATGCTTCTCAAAAAGGAATCCTCAATTAAACAGGTTCCTCAGATAAACATGCTCTAGGGCAGGAGTGTCCAACTTTTTTTCTTTTTGCTGCATGCTGGAAGAGTAAGAGTTGTCTTGGGCCATACGTTAAATATACAAATATTAACAAAAGCTGATGAGTGAAAAAAAAAGTCCACGGATAATGGTCATGATATCTGATACCACAGATAAACAAACCAGTCCCACAAAACCAGGAGGCAGCTCACCCAAGAGCTGTGACTCCAAGTACTGGACCTAGGGAAAGCTTTCAGGCAAGTTCAGTTGCTGTAAGCCCCCTCTTGGGGGAGGAAAGCAGGGGTCTTCTTCCCATGTGGCCGCTGCCTCAAGTGAATTTTATTCCCGTAGGGGTGTTGTTAACTGGTCAGCATTCTATCCCTTTTCTTTTGGTGACAGGACCTCAATTTTTTCCAGAGAAAAATCACTTCAACTCCACTCTTAATATATTTGGGAGACTGACTCCTCTCTACCCATTTCCTACCCACATGCCAGGGACTGTCACAGGATCTAGTCTTGACCATAGTGTTTCTTCCATCTGACCTAAGTTCAAGGCTAAGTGTGCTAGTGATCTGCAAACCTGGAACTTTTGAGGGGCTATAGGGAAACACAAGCCTCTTTCCTACTGGTAGGCTTCTGGCTCAGCCAGGTGTGAAAGTCTTCAAGAAGCTGAGGCAGAGAGAAATAGAGCTGAGAGATGGCAGAAGACACATTTGAGTACCCACATCCATCAGTCTCTGAAGCCAGTACTGTCTCTTGCATTGGGAACACTCATGACGGACACACCTGGTGTCTCAGCCATATACTGGTGGCGTAGACCATGGAGGCAGTAGTCCTAGCGCAATTTTGAGCACATCTCTCCTGCAAAAAATTCTTAGTTGTTTTCACACAAGCGCAAACACTTTTTGGCATATAACTTTGACTTGAAGATGGCTTCATTTTGGCTCTTTTTGATGTAAGTAACTCCTAGTTTCATCCTAGAAAGGGAGAAGGATCACCCTTGATGGGAACGAGAATTGAGGTACAGGTAGAAACCAAGGCAGCTGTGGGACAGGAGGCTCTTGTGTTTCTTTTCTTGTGGCAACTCTATTTCTCTTCGCTCTTGCACACCTTTTTCTAGTTCCATTTGCCAGAGCCCTCTGCCTTCTCATGAGTCTCGCTCCCTCTAATCTCCACAAGCAGGTGGCCCATCGAGACCCTGATTCCACCTCCAAATGACATCCTTTCAGCTTCAATTCTCACGGGAAATTCCTGAAGGAGGAATAGGACTGGCCCAGCTCACCCTTTTCTCACACACTTTGGGCCAGGGGTTAGTCAGCCTGTGGATTCCTAGGTCTGCAGTCCATCTCAGTTCCCAACGGCTGTGCCTGGGAGCATGAGATGGTCTGATATGCACGTGGTATCCAATCGGCTGTGGTATCAAGTGGCCTACAGAAGGAGGAGCTGTGATGGGGCAGTGCTGTGGTGGACATCTCTGCTAGAAAGGCTCTATTTGAATTGTCACTGAGTCATGGTGAGGAATGTATTGCATGAGAGTTCAAATTAATAAGCCAGCTGTCATGAGCTTATGGGGAGGGGGATACCAATCAAGGAAATACCCAATATAAACTAACTGTGGTGAGTGGTAAAAGATAGGCTGCTGTCCGACAGAGCAGTGGGAGGGACCATAGCAAACTACACAGTCAAGGAGGGCTCCTTGGGGGAGATATCCTTGGATCTAAACTTGCATAATCAAAGGATTCAGCTGGATCATTCTGGTAGGCAGAGAAACAGTGTATCTGAATGCTTCAAATTGGAAATTTAAATAGTATATTCAAGGAGCTAATAATGACCTTGTAATGGAACATTCAGGGTAAGGGGAGAGGCTTTTAGGATGGAGTCAGAGATTGTCAGCAGGGCCAGGTGATGCGGAGGTCCGGTTCATGTTTTATCCTGAACACCATGAGAAGGCGTCAGTGGATGAGATCCAGTTTATGCTTTCAAGGCCTGTGACCTTGGGAAAGTCATGTTATGTCTCCGAGCTTTTATTTTTCTCCTCTGTAAAACATAAATGAGAATCAGACTCATTTTAAAAAGACTCTGTAAAGATTAAATGAGAAAATGAACTAAATGAGATAAACCTGTTTAAAAATGGTGGGGCCTTGGCAGGCTCCTATAAAGGTTTCTTTTCTTTTTTTTCTTTTGAAAAGAGACTGCAAAGAGTCTCTCCCTTCTCCCTGACCAAGCTAGGCACATTTTGGTCTTACGGTTTCCCTTTTTTATTCTCTCAGTACATACCCAGATTTGGCCTTGGCCTTCTTCCTTCTTATTCTTTTGTGGAGGATTTTGCACACATACTATTCGAGATTATTGCATTTCATACATCTTTTCCATTGTTAATCATTCCAAATCCTGTTTCCATTATTTCAGTCCTTCTCTTGGGAAAGAGTTCCTTTCCCTGTTTAACATTTATGTAACTTGTCTTAAATAGACCTTATCTTGATTTCATCTGAACTGTCCCACTGTGCATAGATTGTAGCTGGATATGGGAGATGGTGATTTTAATCATTAACCCCAGGGGGAGAGAGGTCATACCTGTACAGATGCTCTGGAGAGAACCTGGGAGCCAGGCAGAACAGGATCCAAACCCATGGGCTCCTCTTTGCTGGCTGTCAGGCCTTGGGCAGTGACCTCAACCAATCCTATCCCCGTTTCTTTATCTACAAAAATGAGAATAGAAATAGTGCTGATCTTGTGGGTTGTTGTGCTTAGCACCCAGTAGGTGTTTAATGATGTTAGCTCATGTTTCTGTCTCCTTGGCCTCCTACCTTCCCCACCCCATTCTTTATTCTTTGACTTTTATGCTGATGATCTTTGGTCTAATTCTTGGCCATGTACCTTTTCAGAATTCATGGGCCTCCTCATTCCATGTTCCATGGACTGTGGTCTCTGGGGTTAGATCGACTGGGTTCCAATTCTCCTGCTTATCAATGGTGTCACTTAAACTCTCGAAGACTCACTTTTCTTATGTACCAGTGGGAGATATTAATACTAAGAATACTGCTATGTCTGAATGTTTGTCCTCTCTAAAAATCATGTTGAAACTTAACCCCAACATGGCAGTACTGAGGGATGGGCTTTTAGGAGATGGTTGAGTCATGAAGGTTTTGATTAGTGGATTGATTAGTGGATTAATGGGTTAAAGGATTAATGGGCTATCATAAGAGCAGGACTATTGGCTTTATAAGAAGAGGAAGAGAGACCTGAGGTGACATGCTCAGACCCCTTCCCATGGGATGCCCTGTGCCGCTCGGGACTGCAGAACCTTCCTACCAGCAAGAAGGCCTTCACTGTGTACTATCCTGGGAGTTCTTAGCCTCCATAACTTCAAGAAATAAATTCTTTTCTTTATGCATTACCCAGTTCCAAATACTCCATTATAAGCCACAGAAAATAGACTAAGACAAGTACCAACCTCTGAAGTTATCACAAACATTAACTGAAATAATGTTCTGGAAGCACTTAGTAGAGAGCCTGGTATAGTGTATATGGTCAGTGAATGGTATTGCTATTGCTCATTATTAGGACGCTAGATTCTAACCCCCTTGAGAGCAAGGACTGTGATTTTTCAAATTTGTATGACCTCGACCTTGCAGAGAGCCTGGCCCACCATGGGATCTCAGCTGGTTTCAGTTCCTTTTATCTCCCACCACAAAAATAGTGCTTCTTGGTGGCCAAGTTGGCCAGAACTCTGGCATTTCCATAAAATCCTACCTGCTACTTTCTGACATCCTGGAGACAGGGCGGGATGGCAGAAGTGAAATGCCTCAGGCCTTATTGAGTAATCAAACTGCAGGCTGCTTGCTACTCCTGGGGAAAGTTGGAGAAAGCCAGCACCACAGGAGGCCTTCTCTAAAGGGACACACCTTGCTTCTGAAGAGCTGCTTGTCTTATTTACGTGTTCTGATCTCATTATTTTTCTGAGAACCTTTTGAGAATTTCACTGGAAGTCAAAAAACATACCTCGCCAAATTTGGAGGCCTTAGAACCACAGGGCCTGGTCCTAGTGACCAGACAGAGACCAAACTATGACCTTCTGGCGCTGGATGCTGTTTATGGCTGGCGAAAGACCACTTTGGGTTTCACAGTAAAAAGAGCTAGAAAATTGTATGAAAGGCCTCAGAAGACTCACGGACATCAAATAGCTCTTACAAAACCAATGTTGTAATTAGTTAAGTATAAATGAATCAGAACCATATGGCTTAAAAGTTAAAGGAAAAAGAGTTGGAGGAAAAAATGTCCTTTGGGATTTAATCAAACAAAAAATGTTGGAAAAATTGTTGATATTCGCCAAGCTCAGACCCCAGCTGGGTCCCCACCCCCCAATCCTGCGTTAGCATTTCTCTCTTTCCCCAGCTCGCCCCACGAAGCAGAGGCAACTTCTGGGTCCTGCTCTCTTGATGCTGGGTGTTGTGGTGGCGGAGTGGAGATTAGCTGGAGAAAGGCTCAGGATATTTGGGGAGTGTGGAGAAGGGTACCCAAATCAGTCCTCGGCAGATTAGAAATGGCTTTCCCAGGAAAATGGTACCGGGCCAGACTGACAGGCAGGTGGGGGGCTGAGGGGCTGGGGAGGCCTTCTGGAGAAGACAACAGTTTGCTCATGCACACGGAGGACAGATACGTGTTGGACAATCATGGAATTGCAAGTGATTCGGAATGGCTGGGTTTTGACTCACGTATCGCTGCCTTGCTTCTCTGCCCACCCAATTAAACGTCTGACCCCTTTCCAGTCACTTTCTATCACATCACCCTATAACATGTTCCTTGTAGCACTTTTTAGAGTCTGAAATGCTCCCATTTCTTTCTTCCTCTCGTCGTTACTTGCATTCCCCTAGAATGTAAACTTCTCAGGAGAAGGGATCTCAGTATCTGATTGGGGTGGCTGCCCAAAACGTACTGGAGAAATGGATGCGTAGAAACTGGATGAGTGAATGGCTGTAGGGTAGATGGTGTGAGGCACAGGGAAAGAAGAAAGACTGGAGAAGTGGGCAGCATCCGGGTCCTGCCAGAGTCTGTACAAGGTGTGGAGAGGCTCCCAAAGGGCCTGGGAAGTCAACAAAGAAAGGGTTTTAGCAAGAATGTGACAACGTCAGCACTGAACTGTGTTGGAAGGAAATGAGGGTAGATACCCGAAAACCAGGAGAAAATGAGTGACAACCAAATCCTAAGTTTGTTTGGCCTTTCCCTGTCACCCTCATAGCCATGTACTGTATTAATAGTGCCTGTACAGAAGAGGTGCCTAATATGTGCTCTGGAGTCAAGAAATGATAGATGCTTTGGCTCCTGCCGGCTGCATACAAGCCATTATTTTCTCATCTAGAAAATGAATCTTGAGGCTCAATGTGGAAAATCATCTTCCAGAAAAAAAGAAAAAGAAAGATGTGTAGATCTGCTCTGCCTAGAATGTTTTCCCTGAACCACATTCCCTTTCTGTGGGTGGCTGCCCTTGGCAGCTCTCGGGCCACATGAAGCTGAGCAGGGGTTTCTCTGAAAGTTCAGCGGAGTCACGAGGGGTGAGGTCGGAAGCACCGGGCTGCAAACTAGGTAAGTTGCTCGATGTCCCTGGAAAACCGCCGAGGACAGAATCACACTCTCAGTGTGACTCGGGGGAGTATTTTAGGTACAGAGTCATCTTCACGTTAGGAAGGAAATGTATTCTTCAGGCTCACAGTCACTCCCAGCAGCGTGTCGTTGCTGAAAGCCCCAGAGGAGCCTGGACCGAGCTCCCTTTGCGGGTGGCTGAGGCTCTCTGAGAAGCCTGTGTACTTTCCCGGACGCATCAGTCTTTCCCCAGGTTCCCTGCTCCTGGTCGTCTGTGTTGGGGCCCCCCCTCTGCAGGAGAAGCTCTTCTCTGTGCAGAAGACACTGCAATCACCAGAGCCAGCTCTTCCTAAGTGTGTGCCACGTGCCCGCTCCCGTCCCAGGAGTGTCATCTAGTTGGCACCTCACAGGTCGGAAGCTCAGGTGCAGTCTCTAGCTCAAGGCCACACTATCAGTATCAGAGAGAATTGGGCTCTGCCCCTTTGGCTTCTTTCACCTACAGTGATTTTGACTCCTGCATATGGAGCTTGCTAGAAACCCAACCCTCCCCTTCCCACCATATCCCGTAACTCTGCCCAGGTCTTATTCGGAAGCATCTGCCTTCCCTCCTGGATTTAAATAGCAACATCTGCAGTGAGCATTTGTGGGTTTGGGACTTCTCAGGGACCGGCAGCACTCCCGTTTCCCTGCGGAGATGCACCTCCTGCCATTGTGTATAGTCGCGAGAGTGGACGGTGCACCTGCCTCTAATACCGAAACACAAACACCCGGTTCTCCTACTCTGCTCCAGCTGCAATCCTAGGATGGGCATGCAATTCAGACTAGCGTAAACAGATGTTGCCTCCAGGACCCAGGCTCCTGAGTGAGTGACTTGGGGCTGGGCGGAATGGCCAAAGGCTCCCTAGGCCAGTGGCAGTGGTGGCATGCTGGCCACCCATTACTGTGACCTTGCTACATTCCCTGTTGCTTAACCTTCTGGCAATCCCTTAGTTTCTGGCCATTTTCCAGACCTCATCAGTATTCCCTGCCAATTCTATGAGCCCCTGATAGCCTTCCAATAAATTCCATTTGATTACCACACAGCTTGCAAACAAGACCACTAACACACAACCATTTATTAAATGCTACGTATGAGCCAGACACTTGACATGTGACATCTTGTCAGATCCTCAGGCACCCCGGTGAGGAAAGCATTGTTTTACCTGTTTTCCAGATGAGGACACTGAGGCTGAGGGAGCTGGAGTCATATGCCCAAAGTTACCCGACACTGACACTTGAACCCAGATTTTACTGATTCCGAACTCAGACTCTACTGCTTACCCTTGTCATCTGCTCCAGCTCACAGTGCTCAGGAGAGGCCGCACTGGCTATGCCTGGACTTCCAACACACAACCTACACTGCTGTCCTGAGACTTGTGGCAAAAAAATACTTTCAAAATCTAATTTGCTCACATACATATGAACACCTGCCAGGAAGGAATTTGAGGCGTTTGGTCTAAACATGGAAAAGCTGAGTTCATTTGCCCCAGAGGGGGCACCTGCAGGGAAAGGGAAAAAATGGTTTTAACCCTTTCTTTGAAGTCAGAAAATTCGGCCCTAGAGCAGTGCTTCTCAACTTTCCTAATGCCCGGACCATTTAATACAGTTCTTGTGGGTTGTGACCCACAGGTTGAGAACCCCTGCCCTAGAGTCTCCTTTTATCCCTTAACTATCAGAAAGGTCTCATCTGCTGTAAATTCTGCAGGTGAGAGTCACTGGAAGAGGCAAGGGTGGAAGAGGTCCATGGACATCGTGAATTCTATTTGTGCCTTTTCTATTGTCTTTTGGGGGAATATTTGAAAGAAGTTTGTGCTATGTGTGAAGAACCCATTCAGTTCCATGCAGCTTCCTGGGGGACAATTTTGGAATTCTTTGGATCCAAGAATTTTGATATTTTTGGACCTCTGAGAGACCTGGCCTGTTGAATACTGTCCACCCCACCCAAATACCTCCCCCGGTGGCTCCTCAAGATTGTACTTTCTTAATGACGTGAAAAGGCATCTGAGTAAATCTGTAGTTGAGACTTGCAGGAATGAAAGAAACTGTATTCCGCACTCTTTTGTCAATGAAGATGCAGAAATCCAGATTCAGACCAAGTATATGCATTCAGCAAATGGAAACTGTATTCATGTTTCATTGCCAACTGCCCTGGCCACTTCCACTGGAGATTAGGAAGGCCCCACAGCCATTGTGTGGAAATGGGTATGCTTTCAGGACAGTGTCAGATTTTTCAGAGTCATGCCTCTTGGTTAGGGTTGCAGTGGGTGCCTTTGTGAACAGAGCTGCAGATGAGTCTAACCACCGGATGCCTGAACTGTCTGAGGGGCTGAGTTTCAAGAGGACCTGCTGAGTGCCTGTCCAGAAGCCCTGTGACCTTGACCGTGGAAGTGGGTATAGATCATAGAACTATATCCTGATGTTTTGGGCTGTGTGGCCAAGCTCTGGGCAGTGTTATGTTTGGGCCCACATAGATATATGAAATTACTTGGGTTTCTTAAATGCTATTGCAAACATCTCATCCACAGCAGTAAGGGATGACTGTAAGGAACAGAGTGATTATTTGGGGATTAATAAAGGAGAATATTATCACCAACAGATCCACTCTCCAAAAAAACCATCAAAGAGTCCCAGAGCAGCATCTTTGAAAGATGGTGCTGAACTTGTACAGTCATAGGGAGATGGGGCTGGAGGTGATTCTAAAATCTTGGTGCAAGCCCAAATTGTGGAGAGACACAAACCACAGAGAGGCAGAGAGGCTGGCCTGCGACCTCTCAGAGAGAAGCAGAGGTGCCAGAAAGGAAGAAATGGGGAGAACACCATTGCTTCTGTTGCTTTCTATTTTCCAAAGCAAGTTACACGTCCATCCCAGATTTAAGGGAAGAGAAAGTAGGCTCCACCTCTTCATGGAAGAAGTTGCGAAGTCACAATCAAAGGACACGACTATCAGGAGACATGAGGAGTTGGCTCATTTGAGCAATTACTCTATCATGGAGAGAGGATCTAAGTGGCTCTTAGCTAGGCCTGTAGATTAGTTCTCTTGGTTCAGGTGCTTAATTATCTGAGGTTTGGATGTGTCTGTTTGTGGAGTTGGGGAGGGCCAGAAATAATAGGTGTGTTCCTTTCAGTAGGTGTGGTTAGGTCAGGTTCACTTAGAATGTTTTAACATTCCATTACTCTTACAGCAGCTCCCAGTTTTAGTTGGGACTATGATTGCCATTTAGACTGATTGTGGGTCCTTCAGCACATTCAAGAATATTTAATCTTGGCCTAAATTGGTCACTATGTGTTATGCTCCAAGTCAGATTAATTGATTGACAAATAGGCTTCAAATCAAACCAAACTGGGGCCATCAGAGAGAATCTTGGTAGGCATTTTCTGTCTCCTGCTTAGTTTGGGCCTTCCATGAGATGCCTAGAGCTACGGCAGCCATCTTGCCTTCTTATGGCCCCTGCAGACTCAGGAAGCCAGTGTGGAACATAGAGAAAGAGGGAGACCAAATCTCCGTGTTTAAGGTGCTGAATCAAGTCATACGCGAGACCATCTGATCCTGGATTATTTTAATTGCACATATTTTTGGCTTATCTCATTCTAAGTTGGCTTTTCTGTCACTTTCTACAGAAAGGGTCTTGAACAAGATCCTCACCAATATAGCCAGGAAAGTGATAGATATGTTGATTACATTGACTTTTCCCCCCTTTTGTAAATATATGATAATTTACATATGTATGGGATACATCTGAGTGTTACATACAAAGAATAGTTAATGATCAAGTCAAGGTAATTGGGGTATCTGTCAACCTGAGTGTTTATCATAATTTTTACTTGTTAATATTATTTCAAGTCCCCTCTTCTAGTTACTTTGAAATATACATAACATTGTTGCTAAATACAGTGACCCTAGTCTGCTGTTATACTTATTATATTTAGAACTTATTTCTTCTATCTAACTGTATGTTTATACCCATAACAACCTCTGTTCATTCTCATCTCTCCCCCGACCCTGCCTACTAGTCTGTTAGTTATTCTCTCTGTTGGTGAGATAAAGTCTTTTAGTTCCCAAATTGAGCACGAACATGCAGTATTTGTCTTTCTGTGCTTGGCTTATTCCACTTAACATAAGACTGGTTAACATTTTGGACATTGACCCATCACTAATTCTGGGTCTATTACTGTACATCACTGGGGAAATAAAGGTGATGTATCTGTTCCATGAGCAAGGTGTTAGTCAAAACAAGCAAACAAAGAGCATATATATTTGGGGTTTTAGATTGCATTATATAACTGCTAGACACCATGGTTATTCCTCATGTAGGGTAAAAAATGAAAGAGCCTAAAATACTGAACTCTGCTCCACCCCAGGAGATCCCCTTCTCTTGACCATCTACCTCATCTGTGAGGAAAGACCTGGGCAAAAGCTAGTGGAGGAATCTTCTGTCTGCGCAGGCACTATGCTCCTTTTAATTCCTTCTACCTGTAAGGATGAGAGCAATAGCTACTGTCCATTCTTACCCCAGGCTAAGTACTTTGCGTTCCTTATCTCTTCATCTCACTTATCAAACTATGTGATTGAATATGTTTTTGAAATTTTTATTTTTATTCCAACCTTACAGAAAAGTTATCAGAACAATCTAGAGAGTCCTTGAATAGAGCCTTTACTATGCTTCATCAGTTGTTTTGTTGCCCCATTTGCTTTCTCATTCATTTATGTATTCATTCATCCTCCTTTCTCTCTCTGCATACATATATATAGGAGTAGAGGGGCATATCATACTCCTAAGTGTTTAGGAGTAGAGGGGCATATCATATATTATATATATAATATATAATTATATATCATATATAATATATAATTATATATCATATATAATATATATCATATATAATATATAATATATTATATATTATATCATATATAATATATAATATATATCATATATATCATATCACATATATCATATAATATATAATATATACTATATATTATATCATATAATATATTATATCATAATATATGATATGCTCCTCTACTCCTAAACACTTCAGTTGGCCCTACCTGAGAACAAAAGCATAGTCTTATATGATAATACAATAGTCAAAATCAGAAAAATTAGCATGAATACAATTCTATTATCTCATCCATAGACCATATTCAGCTTTTATCTGTTGACCCAATAATCTATTGTTTAGTAGCCATTTTTTTCCCAGTCGAGGAATTAGTTCGTGTCTTTCGGCCTTCTTTAATATAGAATAGGCCCTAAGCCTTTCCTTATTTTTCATGACGTAAACCTTTTGGAAGATTAAAGGCCAATTATTTTGCAGAATGGCACTACATTTGGGTTACCTGATGGTTCCTAAATCTTATATTACACATTATTATACATTTTTTGCAGGATTATACCAACATGATGTCACATCTTTTTTTTAAGGAAGCACACAGCATTGGTTTGCCCAGTTTTGGAGATGTTAGCTCTTTCACTTGGTTAAAGTGGTGACTACCAAGTTTCTTCACTATAACATTTCTCTTTCCTTATGTACTAAGGAGATAGTGCAAATGCTTTGCCCTTCATCAAACATTCACCCACTCGTTTCATTGTTCATTGATAATTTTCTAATTCTATTACTCTTTTTATGTTAATTAACTGGCATTCCATTGTAAGAAAGAACTTTCTTTTCTTCCCCAGTTATGAATATTCTTTTTTTTTTTTTGAGAGGAGAGATATTTTATTTTTGCATATAAGAAAATCAAAATAAACATGTTTGCTTAGGCTCTGCAACAAAGTCAAGATATAAAACAACAAGAAAGAATAAGATTAGATTAGTGGTCTATTTCTATACCTGTATTTTCTTATTGTTGGCTTTAAAATAATCTATCAAAATTTACCTGTCACAGTATTTTATATCTAAATAATCTTTGTCTGGGGATATTTATAAGGTGCAAGAACAACTCCATAACACCAGTTTGAATTTTCATGTTTTAGCCACAGATAAACATGTGTTAATTCAGTGCTTTATTAAAATACTTAAAATATACAGAATACATTAACCACCTCTTGGTATGCTGATGAGGAAACTCTTTAAAACAGGACCAACGTTACATAAACTTCCTATGCATTCTTATGACTCATTTAGTTTTAAAGATCAATTAAGTTTCATCTTATGTTGCCATAAAATAATTACCTCTAGATCTTATAGAACAAAGGAGTAGGTGGGAAGGGACCTATCAATTTCAATTTTAAGTCCTCTTTCATAATTGCAGGCAAGTAGGTTTCTGCACTGCCTTTGTCCTCCATAGTGATTCCATCAACATGCCCAGTTCACCTAAGTGAAGGGCTTGGGACTAAGGTTAGCCCATGACTGTGCTCTTGGTGCTTTCCCCCAGTTGGGCTCAGCTAATCCCAAGAAAGGAAGTGGAGAAAAGCCAGGCCAAGCAAAGAAATAGGGCAGAGGGCCTGACTGCCCATTGACACATGGTACCAAGAAAGTAAGGCCAAGTGGCTCTGAAAATATGGCTGCTTAGATGGTGGCTTAAAACAAAAAATATAGATTTGGCCATGCCACACCGGCCACTATCTGAGTGATCAACATAATCAGGTATTTCATAATACTATCAGAACTCCATAGTTCTGAGATGACTTATAGTGCATCATAGGTCACTCATTCCAATTGGTTCTGAGCCAAAACATTTTCTTTTTCATGAGATTTTTAAATGATGATTTCTTTCCAATTTACTCTCTTTCCATACAATTCAGTTTTCCTGATATGAAAGAATTTGCTGCTTCTATATAACTAAAATTTAATTTAGCAATTGGAGGCCACTTTCCTGATTTACCAACTTTCTTTAACCCTAAACTAGAGAACATTTATGATCTCTCCTAGCTTCAAATGAAAAATCTTGTAATACATTTGACCCCATTCTTCAGTTTATAAATAAAAATACTGAACACTAAGATTTAGAATAGATCCTTTGCAGAGCTGTGTTAAACATCCCTTCTTTACTTGACGTAATACCATTTATTTCTCCGCATTTAACTCTCCTTGGCCAATTCTTTGTCCATTCTAGGACAAAAAAGTACGTAATCCAATGTTCTTTGAATTCTTTTTGCCCTAAAAACCACAATGTGCAGACTTCAGTATTGACATAAAACATCCATATGATAATGAAATGATTAGTACAGAATCTTTACAAATCATCACATCTAAAATGGAGAAGAGGAACTGATTCACTGTAGAGTGCTTTAAGTTTTCCATGATCAGTGATTACATGTATGTCCTTTGAGGCTTAATTTCTAATGTTTAGGAGACGCTAGGAAGGACAGGTTTTTCTCTAGAAGCAACTCTCAGCAGAACCTCATGCTCATAAGCAATGGCATGCTTGATGCAGTCCACCTGTGGTCCATAACAGCAGTCATTCACAACACACTGATAGGCCTGATTTGCTAGAACTCCATCTGGAATCTGAGAAGGGTCCCATAGCATACTATTTATAACAGACTTGGAGGGTGGAGTTTCTTCGTGTTCCTGCAGAAACCTCTCTAGTATAAGCCAAGCCATTAATGAGGGTGCATAGTCCACCTCATTGGCCAGCTCCAGGAGCACTGGGGCAGCTTCATTTTTCACCACTCCATTCAGGTACCTCTGGTAATAACTTTCAATTGCTTCCGAAGTATGATGTTTGGCATGTGTTCTTGTAATATGCTTCTGGTACTCCTGGGAGGAGATGCTCAGCAGAGTGGCCTGAGATTCACTGGGGAACCTCTGCTTCAGCTTCCTCAGGCTCAGCTTCCTCAGGTGGGTGGCACAGACACTAAGCACTGGGCTATCTCGTGGTACTGGGCTTTGGTCAGTATCATGTTGGGCCAGGGACCAGGAGGTGGTGGGGACAAGGAAAAAAATGACCCTGGGGCTCGAGAGCCTTGGTGCCAGGGAATGAGAGGTGGACAACACAGCGGCACAGCCCTAGATACTCGTCTTCCCTGGAATCAATGCCCCAATACCCCCTGACTCACACCCTGAGCTGCAGAGGCGAGACCAAGACTCGCAGAGTCCCAGGCTTCACTCTGCACCATTATGAATAGTCTTTCAGAAATTATCGCTTTGGACTCACAGACTCATATTTTAAAATCTGTCATCATTTATTTTGGTATTAAGTTATTTCAGATTTGGCAGAGGGAGGCTCTTCAAGCTGACTCCTGTGTCCTTTTGACACGTCCCCATATTTTGGAGCATTGGCTTGCTTTTGAATGCAATAAGGCGTTCCAGCATCATCTGGCCCAGCCCTGAAACCACTTTTTCCCCCAAAGTATCCATTGGTTCCTTTTATTGGAAGATGGTTTTTAAAATCCAAGACCTGAGTGCAAGTGGTGCCCCTTGCTACTTGTGTTATTATTCTGGAACTTCTCAGTTTGACTGAACTAGGAATTACATATGTGCTTACTTCCACAACAATTTTCTGATATTTTTTTCCATGTAGGTTCATTATGTACAATTGTGCCTATTCTAGAACTTCATAGAAATGAAATTATACAGTATGTATATATATTTTTTATTTCCTTGCTTTTTAAAATTTTTATTTCTTTGCTTTTCTTTCTTTCTTTTTGTTGAGACAGAGTCCTACCCTATGCCCTGAGCGGAGTACAATGGCGTCATAGCTCATGGCAACCTCAGGACTCCGGCTATGGGCATCCTGCTATCTCAGCCTCTGGAAGCCACTGGGATTACAGGTGCTGGCTGTGGTGCCTGGCTGAGTTTTTCCATCTTTTTAGGAATCGGGGTCTCACTCTCGCTCAGGCAAGTTTCGAACTCTTGAGCTCAAGCAATTCTCCCTCCTCAGCCTCTCACAGTGCTGGGATTACAGGCATGAGCCACCGTGCCTAGCCAGTATGTATATTTTTTGTATTTGAGTTCTTTCAACTAACATAACATTTGTGCAAGGCATTTATGTTGCTGTATATGCTATTACTTTGTTACTTTTTTGTGTTAAGCAGTATTCCATTTTGTAAATATACCATAATTTGCCTTTTTACTCTTCTACTGATGGAGATTAGGGTCATTGCCAGTTTGGGGCTGTGATGTGTAAAGCTGATATGAGGATTCATGTGTAATGCTTTTGTAAACATGTATTTTCATTTTTCTGGCTAAATACCTAGAAGTGGAATTGCTGAATTATAAGGTAGATATATATTTAACTTTTTTCATGCTTTTCTTAGTAATAACTTTATGAAAGCACAATTCACATATATTTAAGTTTATAAGAAACAGACAATTTTCTAAAGTGGTTGTACCATCATTTTGTATTCCTCCCAATAATGTTTAAGAATTCCTATTTATATTTTCAATGTTCCTAGCTAACATTTGAAGTTGTAAGTGTTGTGAATGTTAGCCATGCTAGTGGCTACACAGAGGTAGCTCATTGTTTTAATTTGTATTTCTCTATATGACTAATAGTATTTTCCATTTTATATCTTGCTTTGTGAAATATCTGTTCAAATATTTTGAAAATAAAATACAATAATTAAAATATTTTTGTTATTAAGTTGAAGGAATTCTTTATGTATTCCGGATACAAATCCTTAGTCTGATGTATGTTTTGCAAATATTTTCTCCTGGTCTGTGGCTTGCTTATGTATATGTCTTCTGAGAGGCAGAGTATTTAAATTTGATGAACTCTAATTTAGCAAAATTTTCTTTCATTATTTTGCTTTCTGAGTCCTGAGAATTCTTTTCCTATTTCAGTTCAAAAGGATATTCTATGTTTTCTTCTAGAAATGATGAAAGCTCAGGAGGATATCCCAATAAATGGTGTGGGGAGAAATGTGTGTGTGTGTGTTTAAAGAGACAGAGAAACAAAGGGTAAAGTAAAAGAAATAAATATAGGTGACAGGTACGTGTGGGTTCTATATACTATTTTTAGTCTTACAACTTTTCTCCAAGTTTGAAGTTATTTCTAAATAAAAAGTGAAAAAAATTATAATGAACTTTTTTGACTTTGTTGTGCTTATGGGTAATTTCTTGGCCATGACTTAATATAGCCTGAAAAAATTCTGATGAGATTATGATTGGGATTACATTGAATTGATAGATCAGTTCAGAAAGAACTGACCTCTTAATAATCCTTTGTCTATTTTTCTATTCCACGAGCATGGTATATCTCTTTATTATTATACAGAATGTCCATAAGATTCATGTGCAATTTAAAATAGTTTAACATAGTATATTGCACACTAGCCTTATGGACATCCTTATTTAGTTAAGAAAAAAATTTCTCTTAGCAATGATTTGTTGTTTTCAGTGTGAAGTCATACATATCTTTTGCTAAATTTATTCCTAAGTATTTGATTTTTTGAGACTGTTATAAATGTGCTTTTTCTAAATTTCATTTTCCAGTGTTTGCTGCTAATGTGTAGAAATACAACTGATTTTTAAATATTGACTTTGTATCCTATGATCTTGATAAATTTATTAATAGTTCTCATAGACATTTTATGTAGTTTTAGGATTTTATACATAAATAGTCATGTCATCTCTGAAAAGAGATTATTTTAATCATTTCCTTCCCATCTTTGTGTCTTTTTCTTGCCTTATTACCTGGTGAAAATTTCCAGTAACCTGTTGAATATAAATACTTAGAGAGACATCCTTGTCTTATACCTGTTCTTAAAAATATGTTGTGTAGATGACCTTCATCAGATTGAGGAATTTTTTTTTCCTAGTTTGTTGAGAGTTTTTACAATAAATGGGTGTTTAGTTTTGATAATGCTTTTCTTCAGCAGTGATATAATTTTCTCCATTCTGTTACTATGGTTATTATGTTTGTTGATTTTGGAATGTTAGACCAAACTTGCATCCTTAGGATAGATCCCAGTCAGGTATTATGCAATATCCTCTTTATGTATTTCTGAATTCAATTTGATAATATTTTTATAAGGATTTTTGTGGTGTGTTCATGAGAGATATTTGTCTGTAATATCCTTTTCTTGTAATATTTCTGTCAGATTTTGATATTAAGGTTATCTGACTTGATAAAACAAGTTTCTTTAAAGAATTTTTAACACTCATTAGTGAAACTATCTGTGGTTGAAGTTTTCCTTTTGTGATGGGTTTTAATTATAATTAAGATTTTTTTGTATATAGAAGGCTATGCAAATATTCTATTTTATCCTGGAGAGGTTCTGGTAACATTAAAAATTTCATCAATTTCATCTTAGCTGTGGAATTTATTGCCATAAAATTTTTGAAAATATTATTACCCTTTTAATACATTTAGACTTTGTAGTCATATACTCTCTTTTGTTCCTGATATTAGTAATTTGTATTCTTTCTTTTTTTTTTTTAGTGTTGCTAGGGGCAAGCCACTGATTTAATCTGTTCAAAGAACCAACTGTTGATTTTGTTAATTACTTTATTGTTTGTCTATTTTCTATTTCATTGAAGGCTACCCTTATTTTACCTTCTATGTGATTTTTATTTGATCAACTTGCTTTTCTTTAGCATTTTAAGGTAGAAACTTAAGATGATTTGTATATAAGCTTTTGAATCTAGGGTGGGCACGGTGTCTCACACCTGTAATCCTAGCACTCTGGGAGGCTGAGGCAGGTGGATTGCTTGAGCTCAGGAGTTTGAGATCAGCTTGAGCAAGAGCAAGACCCATTTCTACTGAAAATAGAAAAGCTAGCTGGGTGGTGTGGTGGGAGCTTGTAGTTTGAGCTACTCAGGAGGCTGAGGAAAGATGACCTTTTGAGGCAAAGAGTTTGAGGTTCCTGTGAGCTATGATGATGCCATGACACTCTTCCCAGGGTGACATAGTGAGACTCTGTCTCAAAAAATAAATAAATAAACAAACAAATAAATGACTAATAAATTTATACATTTCCCTATAATAATTTAGCTAAATCTTATGCATTTTAACATACTATATTTCTATTACTACTCAGTTAAAAATATAATTTGATTTGCCTTATGACTTTTTCTTTGAATGTAATATATTATAAATATGTTGTTTAATTTCCAAATGTTTAGAGCTTGTCTGAATAATGTTTAAATTTCTTATTTAATTCTGTGTTATGAGAGAACATACTATGTAAACGATAAGTGTTTCGCAATCCACTGAGATGTGTTTTATGGGCCTGCATTTGGTTGTTCTACAGTAGTTAGATATAGATAGGGTGTTCTATACATGTCAATTAGATCTATGTAGTTACTAATCTTGTTTAGGTCTCCTACAGTCTTAGGATTTCCATCTAGTTCTAGCAGTTACTGAGAGAAGATGTTAAAATGTCCAAAATGATTTTGCATTTGTCTATTTTTCCCATTAGTTCTATTAAGTTTTGCTTCGTGTATTTTGAAACACTACTAATAGGCCATAAATACTTATTATGGTTATGTCTTCCTGATGAATTGACTCTTTTATTATTTTTAAACATCCTTCTTTATCTCTAGTAATTTTCATCTTCCCGAAGTCTAGTATGTTTGGAATTAATATAGCAATCCCAGGTTTTTTTGCCTACAATTTGCTGTTATATCTTTTTCTATCCCTTTTCTTTGTAGCTATCTGTGTCTTCATAGTTAAAGTTCGTTTCTTGTAGCCTGCACATAGCTAAATCATACTTCCTATACATTAAATAATCTCTGCTTTTTAATTGGAATTTTTGTCTATTTTATTTAATGCAAGTATTGATATGATTGGATTTTGGCCTATTTTTTTTTTTACTTGTTCTGTATTTTTTGTATTTGTTTTTATTCCTCTATTGTTTCTTCCCTGCATTATCTGGGTTAGTCAAATACTTCTTTGTATCTCATTTTAATTTATCTATTGCATTTTTAGCTATATGTTTTTGTATTTTATAGAGATTGCTTTAGCTATTATACTATACATCCTTACCTTATCAGAGATGCTTAGTTAAGATTGTACAATTTCACAAAAAATACATTATCGTAAGATTATAGTTTAATTAACTTTATCCTGTATGCCATCATTATAATGTATATTGCATATATATGTATATAAATCCTGTAATATATTGTTATATTTTTTCTTTAGACTGCCATTTAAAAAAATTAAAAACAGAAAAAATATAACCTTTTATGCTTATTCACATATTTGTTATTTCTAGTGCTCTTTGTTGGTTCTTGTAGATCTTGGTTTCTACCTGCTATCATTTTCTTTTCTACCTGAAAAAAAATGTAATTTATTATTTCTTGTATTTCAATCTGGCTGGCAAAAAAAGTCTTTACATTTTTATTTACCTGAAAATATATTTATTTTACTTTCACTTTAATTTTTTTCATTTTTAATTATTATGGGTATGTAAATATTTATAGAATACATGTGATGTTTTAATACAGGCATACAATGTGTAATGATCAAATCAGGGTAATTGGGGTAGCCATTGCCATAAGAATTTACTATTTCTTTGTGTTAGGAACATTCCAATTCCATTCCTTTGGTTATTTTAAAGTATACCATAACTTATTGTTGATGATAATCATTTTGTTGTGCTATCAAATGTTCATTCTGTCTATCTAACTATATTTTTGAATGGATTAATCATACTTCATTTTCACTTTTGAAGGATAGTTTTTCTTAACATAGAGTCCTGGGTTGACAATTATATTTTTCTTCAGCATTTTTTTTTTGAAAAGTAAATTTATTTCAGGTTAATGTGAGGGTACAAACAACCATAGTTTTGACCTGGTTCCTCTTGTGGTTATGTCCTGCATACAAAAGTGTGCCACCCCTCCCTCACCCCATGCCCATTCAGTGAGAGCACCCAACCCCCTCCTTCTCCCTCTCCCTCATTATTCTACCCCCAACTTGAATTGGAATGAGTTTTTCTTCTATTTGGACTTGCATTAGATCATGTACTGGCTTCATATTAGTATTGAGTACATCTCATAATTGCTTTTCAGCATTTTGATGATTCTCTTCCATACCTTTTGAACTTCATGATTTTTGAGAAGAAGTTACTAATTTTTATAGTTGTTCCTTTGCATTGTGTTTTTTTCTGGGTGCTATAAAGATTTTCTTTTTGTCTGATTTTTCAGCAGTTTGACTGTGATTTGCTAGGTATAATTTTCTTTTTATTCATCCTTCTTGGGTTTTTTTGAGTTTTTGGTTTGTTTTTCACTAAATTATTAGGTAAACATATATGAGGCCCCTAGATGTATTTTTACATGTCCCTGAAACTCTGTTTTCTCTGTTTTTTCTTCTCTGCTCTACAGATTGGTTAAGGTGTATTATTTATTTTCAAGTTCACTGATCCTTTAAATTTTTATTTTCAATCTGCTGATAAATGCACTCAGTAAATTATCAATTTCTTTTCTTTTTTTTTCTTTTACTAAGTCATATAAGCATAGATCATGAATACCTTTATGCAAATGTGGGGTACAATGTGTTGATTGTTTTATACAATTTGGAGTGCTTACATCAAACTAATCAATATGGTGTTTGCCTCATTTACTTGATTATTGTGTTAAGACATTTATGGTCAATACTTGATAGATTTGACTTATACTCTTGCAATATGCTCAATAGGTGTGGTCCCATCATTTACTCTCTCTCTATCCAATCTCCGCTCTCCCCTCCCTTTCCCCTCCATTTCTCTCCTTCATCCTGGGCTACAGTTGTGATCTATCTTTTGTAAGAAAGTGTGAGTAAATATAAATTGGTTTCATAAAAGTACTGAGTACAGTACCATTGGATACTTTTTCTTCCATTCTTGAGATACTTTACTAAGGAGAATATGTTCCAGCTCCATCCATGTAAACATAAAAGAAGTAAAGGCTCCATCTTTTTTTAAGCCTGCATAGTATTCCATGGTATATATGTATACCACATTTTTAAAATCCATTCATGGGTCAATGGGCACTTGGGCTTCTTCCATGACTTGGCAATTATGAATTGAGCTGCAATGAATAATCTGGTGCAAATAACTTTGTTGTAAAGTGATTTTTGGCCTTTTGGATATATTCCTAGTAGAGGAATTGCAGGATCAAACGGTAGGTCTATTTTTAGATCCCTGAGTGTTCTCTAAACTTCTTTCCAAAAGAAATATATTAGCTTGCATTTCCACCAGAGGATTGTTTATTCTTTAGGAACCCTCACTTTCTCTTTCTCCTCTGACCCCCAAGGTTAGTAACTTCATTGAAGGTTTGGGGTAGAATATGGGAACGATTGCACTGGGGACTCCAATTTTTCTGCTCTCCCCTCAACCCTGATTTTTATTATTCTGCATACAACAGAGTATGCTATCTTTCCAATTATAAACTCTATCCATGAAATCTGGTATCTATCCTATATGTCCACCTTATCACACTGTTTTTTTGAAGTGGAAATGTATTTCCCTTTTCTTTATAATGAGATACTTTAACATTATTCATTATTTCCTGCCCCTCATGCCCCCAACTTAGTATCATGGATCCCTCGTACTAAGTCTTTATCTGCCTGGAGTGTATGATGGTTTCCCAACCTCTCCCTGCTCCAATACTTTGGATATTAAATTCTCCGAGCAATGTCTTTTGTTCAGTTTTTTTCCCCTTTGAGGAGGTGTTTTGGTTATAAATATCTTCCAGTAGTAAACAGAATCCCTAGAAGATAAAAAGGCAGAGCCATAGGGATTATGTTAAACTAAATGACAGGAACCAGAGGTAGGTTAAGTAAAGTACTATAATTTCTTAGGGAAGGAGCAATGGTGAGAGAATTTATTTTTTATTATTTTATTTTATTGTATCTTTTGAGAGTCTTACTCTGTCTCCCAGGCTAGAGTGCAGTCGTGTGACCATAGCTCACTGCAAACTCCAACTCCTAGGCTCAAGGATCCTCCTGCCTGAGCGTCCCGAGTAGCTGGGACTACTAGAATGTATCACCATGCCTAGCTAATTACTTTATATTTTTGTAGAAATGGGGTCTTTTTGCTGAGGTTGGTCTCTAACCCCTGGCTCCTGCCTTGGCTGACCAAAACACTAGCATTACAGGTATGAGCTATCACACCAAGCCCAGAATTTATGATTAGAAGAAGCTTTCCTAGAGCTTGTTAACTTTAGCTAAAGAAACATGAAAATGAAAACATGAAATCAAGAAATGTATATTAACTCTAGAAGAAAGATATATGCGAGTTAATATACGTCTCTTGATAGAAAATTAAATAGGTTTGTAGAAAGTCAATTAAGGAACATAAGAGGTAAAACAATTCCATATTTTAGTACTGAAATTTAACATGTGCCTTGTTTTTTAATCTTACTGAAAGATGTGTCATAGTTCGTGTTAGGGGATATTGAAGGCAACATATAGTTTAATGTAGTTGAAATTTATCTTCAATATCATTACCTCTTTGCTTTTTTCCCCTTCCTTTCAGAGACCAGTCCTATAACAAGCACACATTTTCATACACTCCAAAAATTTTCATTCAAAGTTAGGTCTCAATTCTCTGATTTCCTTGATTAGATCAGTTCCTTTTATGTCTATTTCTATGGCACCTTGTATGGCACCCTTCTGCACATCCATCTCACTTTGTTTAAGTGTCATTATTTCTAATTTATAAACTCTATGAAGCGGCAGGGACAGTGTATAACTTATTTGATTGCTGTAACACAGTGACTGGTACATAATATATGTTTATAATTATTTGTTAAATAGACTTGCATATGTTTTCTCTCTTGGGAGAATTTGCAGTCTCCCTAATTTTTAAAAATGTTGTTAACTGAATTTAAATGGAATAAAAATTAGCTTCATGAGGCCAGGGGGTAAAACTTTTAAAGAAAATATAGAAAATCATCAGGAATTTCAAGAAACATTGAGAAATATTTATTTTTTTGTCCTGGCAGCTTCTTCCATTCCTGTTCAACGAAATTGTATTGATAACCTAACAAAATTATATTGATAACCTGCAACAAGATGCAGTTGATTTCTCGTTCTCTTCCTCTTTCTTTCTCATCCCCAAAGGTTAGTTAACGATTGCGGTTAAAGAAGGCCCTGGAAAGCATGTAGTTTAAAACTGTTTAAAAGTTTCACATGTAGGACGGCACCTGTGACTCAGTGAGTAGGGTGATGGCCCCATATACCGAGGGTGGAGAGTTCAAACTGGCCAAACGGCAACAAAAAAATAGCCAGGCGTCCTGGCAGGCGCCTGTAGTCCCAGCTACTCGGGAGGCTGAGGCAAGAGAATCGCTTAAGCCCAAGAGCTGGAGGTTGCTGTGAGCTGTGACGCCAAGGCACTCTACCGAGGGCGACAAAGTGAGACTCTGTCTCAAAAAAAAAAAAAGTTTCACATGTGAAAAATCCATATTTATAAAGCAATCAGGGGTAATAGTAACTTTTTTTTTTTTTTGAGACAGAGCCTCAAGCTGTCACCCTGGATAGAGTGCAGTGACATCACAGCTCACAGCAACCTCCAATTCCTGGGCTCAAGCGAGTCTCCTGCCTCCACCTCCCAAGCAGCTGGGACTACAGGTGCCCGCCACAATGCGAGGCCATTTTATTTTGGTTACAGCCGTCATTGTTGTTTGGTGGGCCTAGGCTGGATTCGAACTCTCCAGCTCAGGTATATGTGGCTGGCACCTCAGCAGCTTGAGCCACAGGCTCAAGTGATAGTAATTAACTTAAAAAGACTTACTAAATTCTGGCCCTAGCCCAGCCTACAATATTGATTCAACTGACCAAAAAATTTGCAATTTTTCAGGCCACAACTACATAGCACAGTAGAAAATAATTTTTTTTCTGGATGCTGAAAGAATTCCCCCCGCAGAAATAACGTTATTAAAAGAGAACAGAAAAACAGCCCATCTCACATCCCACTATGTCCCAGTGCAGCGTTTCTTCTACTTTTCACTGCTTTCCATGTCATTCAACTAGTTCAAACTTGAAGATCAGTGGGAAACGAGACCCCGGTCCTTTGCCATTTTCTTTTTAGACACAGGAGAGGAAGAGAATGAGCTCGGGACTGTGATTTCCCCCAAGCACATTCAACGATTGCCTCAGTTAAAATTTCCAGACACTGCCTCTCTTCCCCTGCCTTAAAAAGGTGAAAAAAAAGTGAGGTTGGTTCACTCTGAAGGCCAGCGATCCTGTGGTGTTTTGGGTGTGTATTTGTGTCTCATACAATGGACGGAGGTGAGGACCAACGATCTTGGGACCTTCGTACTGTTTACAGTCCCTGAAAGCCTTCACTTTCAATTAGCAGGGAAAATAAAACTTATCTAGCCAGCTGGAATGGCTGGGCAAGGTACAAGTTAATGAGTAAGAGCATTCCTAGGCACAGAGTTCAACAGCAGAGGGCACAATACTCCCTGGCCATGCACTGGTGCTGGCAGCGAGGGGCGGAACCTAAGGGCCACTGGGACTTGTAGTTCGTCGTGTTTCCCAAGGACACGCCGGCCCAGAACCACACAACCACAAACCCCAAGGTGCACCGCGCGCCCCTCTGCTCGCCCCCGCCCCTCTCCAAGGCCAGCTCCGGAACCTCCCAGGGAACTGCTCGCCCCGCCCCCGTACGCACGCGTCACGTTTGTTTACCCTGAAGCCCCGCCCCCGTTCTCCCTTGCTCTCCCCACTCCACCCTGAAATGCCGTCATTCTAACGATGCATATTCATGAGGCCCGCGCGGAGCTCCCGCCCTGCCCGCCTCCCGCCTTCCCGCTCCCGGCGCGTGATTAATATTCAATGAACCCAGCTCCGCGGCTGGTTCGCCCGGGTGAGGTGGGGGGAGCGGGCGGGGCCTGGCTCTGGGGAGCCTGCGACCCGCGCGGGGAGGGCGTGTGTGGGGGGGCGGTGGCGGCGAGGCGGGCGCGCGGGATGGAACTCCGAGACACCGACGGAATGCTCCGAATTGCCACATAATCCCCTGGAACGGCCGCGCCGAGCGCCATTGGCTTCTCCCCTCTCTGCGCGCCGCCGCCGTCTCCCACCTTCGCCTCACCTCCTCCCTCTCCGCCCGCTGCCTCCGGAGCTGGGGGGGAAACGCGAAGCCCCACTGCAATGGAGCCCGCCGCCGCGGCCACGGCGCAGCGACTCCCCGAAACCAGCGGGGAGGATCGAGCTTCAGCTCCGGCGGCGGCGGCGGCGGCGGCCGGGGACGGCCGGAGCCCGGAGCTTGCGCTGACCCCGGCGGCCGCGAGCGGCGGGAACGGCGGTGGCGGCGGGGCGCGGACAGAGGCCCCCGGCGTGGCGCCGCCGGGGCCGCTGCCGGGCAGAGTGGGGGGCACCGGGCGCAGGAGGCGGCGCGGGGCTCCCCAGCCCACCGCCGGCGGGGCTGCCCCTGTGCCCGGGGTTGGCAGCGGCGCCAACTCCCTCCTGCTGAGGAGAGGGCGTCTGAAGAGGAATCTGTCCGCGGCAGCTGCCGCCTCGTCGTCCTCGTCGTCGTCGTCGTCCTCTTCGGCCGCTGCTGCCTCGCATTGCCCCAGCGCAACTGGCCTCCCCGCCTCCTGCTCGGCCTCGGCGTCGCTGTGCACCCGGAGCCTGGACAGGAAGACACTGCTCCTGAAACATCGGCAAATGCTGCAGCTGCAGCCGTCGGACCGGGACTGGGTGAGGCATCAGCTCCGGCGGGGCTGCGTGCATGTCTTCGATCGGCACATGGCTTCGACCTACCTGCGCCCGGTGCTCTGCACTTTGGACACCACGGCCGGCGAGGTGGCCGCCCGCCTACTGCAGCAGAGCCACAGAGGCGGCGGCGTGGTGAAGGTGCTGGGTCAAGGGTTGGGACCCGCCGCCGGCCGGTCGGGCGCTGAACTGCCCCCCGACGCCCGCCTCCGGCTCGCGCCGCCGGAGCCTCAGGACTTGGAGCCGCAGCCCGCGAGGAGTGCTCTGGCCGCCGTCGGGGGCCCTCCGCGCGCGCCTCCCGCCGACCTGCCTCTGCCTGGCGGCGACCGGGGCGCGTGGGCGCGTTGTGCCTCCCGCGCCAGCCCCGCGCCCTCGGACTCCAGCCCCGGCGAGCCATTCCCCCGGGACCCGGCTTCCCCTCCTGGCACCCCGCGGCCTCTGGATGGCGCGGCCGCCGGCCCGGCCTCCGACACCGAGAGCTTCAGCCTGAGCCCCAGCGCCGAAAGCGTGTCCGACAGGTTGGACCCCTACAGCAGCGGCGGCGGCGGCTCCTCGTCGGAAGAGGAGTTGGAGACCGACCCGGCCCCGGCGGGGGCCCCAGGCCAGCTCCGCCGCCTCGGCCGCCGCTCCCCGGGCTCCCCACCTCGGCCACAGCAGAAAGCCCCGAGGGGCGTTGACGGCCCGGCTGGGGTCGCTCGGGATGGGCCTTGGGGAGAGAAGGCTGCGGTAACCGTGGCCCCGGGCGGCCCCCTGTCCACCCCCGGGAGGAGCGGGGCGGCTGCGGAGAAAGCGCCTCCGCCGCCCCCGCCGCCCACCCTGTACGTGCAGCTCCACGGAGAGACCACCCGGCGCCTGGAGGCGGATGAGAAGCCGTTGCAGATCCAAAATGACTACCTCTTCCAACTGGGATTTGGGGAGCTGTGGAGGGTGCAGGAGGAAGGCATGGACTCGGAGATTGGCTGCCTCATACGCTTTTATGCAGGTAAGGCAAGCACCTGCGCGTTGACAGGTGGGTGCAAACACTTCTGGGAGCCGAGGAATGATTCAAATTGCTGGTCTCTTTGCCCTACCCAAGAGTGAATGCGGGTCCTGGTGAGTCTTTGTCTGAGACTTCTTTCCAGGTTTTACATACAATCTGTAGTACTAAATTGAGCAATCTTTAAATCTGTGAGTTTTAATCTATCTTGAGGGCTCAGAGGTTGGAAAGCAATGTGGAGGAGGTGGCGGGTCACCAGGAAGTACAGGAAGCAGATACTTAATAAAGGTGTTTCCTTCAGGCCTCTTCAGGGCTTGTTGGGTTTCAGGCTGTTTGGGATTTCAGGTGAATTCACGTGAAGGAAATACCGACAGAGAAAAATGACCAACCAAAATGCTCTAGAACACCCTTGCTTACGTTTGGCTGTCCAGCTTACCATTCTGGCTGTTAAGTATATGTCACCGTGAGCTGGTTTCTAGTCAACCGGTGCCCCTGTTTGTTCAGCTCTGCCATGCATATTTGCACACAGTCCAACTTAGAAACCTGACGAATAGGAACCTATTTAAAGTAACACCTTTCCCCAGTGCTTTTTTTGCTTTATTTCAGTTTCCTTTGCAAGTTTGAATTTTCCCTCAAAAATGATTTTATCTGTTTGTCTCATTTCTTTTCAGCCTTAGTAGTCAGATCTGACCATTGCAATAGGACTTGCAGTAGGGGTCATAATAAGAATTTATGTGGTTACTGTTTCTTAAGATGTGACCTAAAATCCTCCCCAATCTTCTTTCAGCACTTGAGCAAATTCTTGACTAGGTGTGACTAACTAGTGTTTCTCTTTTGTCTGAAGACTTGGCCGTACTATGTTAGGAAGCTATAGGTCCAAGCCATAGGTCTAGTTATTTGTATTTGACCTTAATAAGTAGTTCACATCCTTTTCCTCCTCTGGTTTTAAACATTATGTTCTTAGTGGTAAGGAGTTTTATTTAAGGTCAAGTTAGCATGGCGATATTAAATCAGGAGTGATAAATCTTTGCCAGCTTTAGGTTTTAGGTTATAAGAGATGGTGGAAAAATAAGCATACTTCTTGCATCTCCATTAATCTGTAGCCATTCTTTCAGATTTAAGATGTTTTCTGGTCCAAATTGTCTCTTAGTACTAGTTAAGTTAGTTTGCATATATTCCCACATTGATATATGCAAGACAGATAGCATTCCTGGTGAAAATGTCTGTCCTAGTTTAATTGAAGTTTTTTTTTTGAAATTCTTAAGTGGATATCTGAGGAATCTTTGCCTTATAAAGAAAACCAAATTGTAATATAATAGCATTTGCAATATGCAAAGATAATATCTCAACTAGATGACATGACTTTGGAAGCTTATGGCCCAGAATATTGGTGATTTAATTGTGTGGGAGCAACAACTATATCCTCTTCTATAGCATGTGTAATTTGTCAAATATTGTTATTTTAATCACACTTGGAACAAGAATACTTATTTTGTTGACATGAGAACCACAGATGCCCTTATTACTTAACTACGTGGAAGGAAATATGTGAAACTAACAATATATTAAACGAACAGAGTTTGAACATATTTTGTATGGAAAGAGTTCTGTACTCTCCTTTTGCTTATGATTGGATATGTTGATCATGATAAATGCTCATGGTAAAAGTTTTGGTATTGCAGTACTGAAATACGTATTTTTGTTTCTCTTTGGTTGTCTCATCAATGGTGTCTAAAATATTCAAGTCCTATGATAAGCATTTTTGTTTATTTTTTAAAACTCAATTCAGAAATGACAAGTCCTTTTTCTGGTTAAGTCTTAACTTTCTGGCATGATTATTTAAATCTTTTCTTCATGAAAAGCAGTAAATGTTAAATAATCCTGAACATACTGCCTTATTTCTATATGCACAGGATAAATATATGTATGTCTCTGAGTATATGCTTATAAAAATAACTAATAAAGTGGGAGTGGCACACATTATCCACCCTGTTGAGAAGAAGCCGGGTGTACAAGGATTTCAGAAAGAAGATGCCTCATTGTTACAAAGACACCTAACTTGCTTATTTTAGTTTTTAAACAATGTTACGTTATAAAGCCTAAGTTAGTTACCAGACATCTCTGAGCTGATACCAAATACCCATTTGCTGTAGATCAAAATTTAGCATATAGTGAGTCTACTTGAACTTTTGCAAGTAAGTTTAGTTACTGATAAACAAAAGTGCCTTGATATAAAGTGTTCTCAATTATGGGAACATTGTCAGGACTTCACATATGGTGAACAAAGGTTTGCACCAGGCTGTAAGAGATTCCTAGAAATTATCTCTGCTCCAGTGGAAGATAAGACACCTCAACGGGAGAGTGTAACATTTTGGTATTAGTTCTTTTTCTCAGGAAGAGGATAATTAATGTGTGTTTTCCATGACACCTTTTAAGAGGGTGTTACAAAATTTTGGACCCCATTGTTTTTTATAATTTTATGTATAACTTGCTCATAATTTTTTTGCATAATGTTTTGTTGCTAGGAAGTTGCTTTTAAAGCCTTTTGAATATTTTTCTATATTTATAATAAATAGAGATCCTTATCTATTGTCTATCTAGTTTATCTAGTCAGGCTTTTTTTTTTTTTTTTAATTTTTTGAGAAGCTCTCATCCAACAGAGAATTTTCATTCTTTTGAGGGTCACCTTTCAGTTTAATTTTAGTATGTATAAAATGTCTCAGGTTGTTCTTTAAAGGCTTTGAAAGCCATTTGTGGTTGCTTTGAATACTTAAATATTTATTTGGATAAAGTAAAATGAAAGTCTTTAATGAACTAGAAGGTGTTGGATAAAGGTACTATCTAATTATAGAGTTGTTAATGAAAACTTAGTTTGAAAATAGGTGTTCCATCTACAAGCAACCATTCTCTTAACAAAGTTAAAGTATGAGAAAATTTAAGTGGCTTTTTATGAATTTTCTTGCCAGAAGTATTTAAAATTTAATCCTTTTAAAATCAGACATCTTAAATTTTGCCTGAAAGAATAATTTTAGGTTCAAAAAACTCAGGAACTTAAATTGTCTAACATAAGTTGTGGACTTCTAAACGTGAATTAGTTTTGGTTTTAGACTCCCTAGGGAGTTTGTGTTATTGATCAAGGATAGTATTAAACTATATTTTTAAATATTTTTGACTCTTTTCTACTAGCTTTTAGATCTGAGTAGTTGTTTCAGTTCATATAGCAATAGTGAGAAAGGGTATTGAATGCAGACCACACCCACTGTACCTACTGAATTTTGGAAAGGTTGTTTTTTTTTTTTTTTGAGACAGAGCCTCAAGCTGTCACCCTGGGTAGAGTGCGGTGGCATCACAGCTTACAGCAACCTCCAATTCCTGGGTTCAAGCGAGTCTCCTGCCTCCGCCTCCCAAGTAGCTGGGACTACGGGTGCCTACCACAATGCCCAGCCATTTTTTGGTGGTTGCAGCCGTCATTGTTGTTTGGCGGGCCCGGTCTGGATTCGAACCCACCAGCTCAGGTGTATGTGGCTGGCGCCTTAGCCCGTTGAGCTACAGGCGCCGAGCCTGGAAAGGTTATTTTCATGTGTGATTCCCTGGGATTGCTGGGGAACAATCTCTCTAACTCTCTCATGTTTCTTCTCTTTTTTTTCTTCTGGGAATGATCAAACCTTATGTGGTTTCCTATATGGAAACCAAGAAGGGGTGGTTCACCATTAAACTATAATATTGATGGGCAGGTTCTTATTACTATAATTACAGCAGTATTGAGTAATGTGGTTTGAACATGTGACACCACTGTGTACTTGAACAGTCTTTTTAATTTTAAGGGTTTATATTTATTTTTGTTTTTGTATTTTATATTTTTATATTTATGTTTGTTTTCATATAAAGTACATGCTGTCTTTTCTTTTTAAACATTATTAGGGAGGAGTTGGTGTCAGTCCTCTTTCAGATGGAGAAAGTGATGCATGGAGAGAATTGACGCTTGCTTGTGGTTTTTCAGTCCTTGGCAGAGCTTGGGTATTCTATTTTGCAATTCATATCACTTTCCATGAATCGATGCTGAATTTCATTTACACTTGAATTTTTCACTTGGTTAAAAATCATTTAGAAAATATTCTATTTTTGTTGGTTGTGAGGTGATATTTTCTTCTAGTTCAAAGTGGCATTCCTTGTGAAGTGTGGATAGTTCTATTTTTATCAAGCTGCCCTTAAAAACGTAAGGAACCAAGACCGTCAAATAAATTGACAACTTGGAAAGAATACTAAAGTGTTCTAAATATTCTGGTTGCAAATGGTCATACTTGCATTTAAGTTGATATGAATTAAAGTTTACATAATGATTCTTTATTCATTTATTCAAGATGCCTCATTTTTAGAGTATGTATTTTCATTGGGAAGTAGAGAATTAACACTACACCTGAAAAGAGGTTAACTTTCCAGAGTGTTGGGAGATATGTGATAGTTCAGTTCCTGTAAGGTACTGACAATACCCATCATTAAAGTCTTATTTGCTTAAACACTTTATTTTAAAATAGAATTATCTGGCTTTTAAATATACTTTATTGGTGGTGTTATGCTCTTGTACTTTTAATAATTCATGTTATATAGAGGTAGAAAGTAAGTTCTTCTCTCTGAATTTCTTAATTATTGCCATATTGGTGTGTCTTTTGTGCTCATTGAATTAATTGTAGAGAGAGGAGATGGGTGTAAATGAGTTTGAGTAAAGTTTCAGGTTGAAGGTTATATCAAATTCAGCTACGATAAATTATTGGTTATGCAAAGATGATACTTTTTAAGGTGTAAGATGTTTTTGTTGCTTCTAATTCTCTTTTAGAATCTTGAATTGAGCTTTTGGTTTATAAGTAACAACATTCACTGACATTGTATATGATCCAAGCCTAGTATACTTGACATTTCAGTTTAACATTTGTTGGATTGAATTTGTGGAATTTTGTTAAGCAGCTGGTGATACGTGCCCTGTTTCTTCAGCCGCCCATCCTGTTTGGGTCCCCAGGGATGTGTTAAACACACACGCACATCTAAAATCTCCCATGGCAGGAGATTTTAGATGTGCCACATACTATTAATATCTTATGTTGCACGTGAGTGGAGTCTGGATTTTGAGAGAGTAGTTCTAAAAAGTTTTCGTAGAGTTAACAGGTTTTTTCCTCCTCTTTTCAAAGGCTTCTCTTACCTCAACTTTGAGATGAATTTAATGAGACATCTGTCACATGAGGCATCTTAGATTTAGTTATTTTGTTATGTGTCAGGGTTTAACATAGTTCACTCTATCTGGACAGGAGAATGATTTAATTGTAATTAGAAAGTCAAGAGATACTGAAGCTACTCAGTAGAAAGCTATTCTTTTTTTTAAAGACACCTGACATTTTGAAAAAGAGAGAGTTATCAAAATGTCTGAATTAGTCTGGGAAAATGAAGCCCTTTCTTTCCCTTGAAGATTCTACCTTCTAAAACTGATTTCACACCTTGAATCGCATGAATCTGGTGGAACACTGGTAATGAGGGGTTTTGAATTTGCCCTAATGTCACTGTGCTTCTAGGGAAAACTCTTTTTCATACTTATCTTTGGTTTTCTAAAGATAATATAATTATAACAAAAAAAGATTCCATGGCTCACTCCTGTAAGCCCGGAACTCTGGCAGGCCGAGTTGGGAGGATCGCCTGAACTCACGAGTTTGAGACCAGCCTGAGCTAGAGTGAGACCCCCATCTCTAAAAATAGCCGGACATTGTGGCTGGCACCTGTAGTCCCAGCTACTCAGGAGACTGAGGCAAGAGAATAGCTTGAGCCCAAGAGTTAGAGGTTGCTGTGAGCTCTGATGCAAAGGAACTCTACGTGGGATGACAAAAAAAAGATCAACCATGTAGATTTTTTAAGTGTATTAAGTATTTATTACCTGAGGCTATATGACTGACTATTTGGATTTGAGTGAAATGTCAACTTTAGGCTTTAGAAAATTTTGATAAATCAATACTCAAAGATCAGGAAAGAATAGATTATAATGATGCAAGATTAAAGGACATCAGTGTACTTGTTTAACTGTGGAATGAATAATACGCAAGATTAAAGGACATCAGTGTACTTGTTTAACTGTGGAATTATAGCTCTTTTCCAGTTGTGTGGTATTATCCTTTTTATCAAACATGTAATAGTCACTCGGTTAATGAAATGTTATTACACTTCGATTTTAGAATTGAAATTTTCTTTTTGTTTCAGACAGAGTCTTACTTTATTGCCTTGGTGGAGTGCTGTGGAGTCATAACTCACAGCAACCTCAAACTCTGGGGCTTGAGTGATTCTCTTGCCTCAGGCTCCCCAGTAGCTAGGATGACAGGTGCCTACCACAACACCCGCTGTTTTTTTTCTAGAGACAAGGTCTCCGCATTGCTCAGGCTGGTCTACAACTCCTGAGCTCAAGCAATCCACCCACCTCAGCCTCCCAGAGTGCTAGGATTACAGGTGTGAGCCACCATACCTGGCCCAAAATGGTTTTGTTACCACCAGTTGGCTTAGTATACCTTTCTGTGTTGTTAAATGAAACAAAGCATGATTATCCTATAATGCCACACTCAAGCTGAAATAACTTTTTTCCTGTTGTGTTTTTACATGAGATTATTTTATATAAAAATAATTGTAAAATGTGTATTTAGTGATAGAATAAAGTGTCTTGTTGAGGTATAAACCTAGTGACTTCTGAGTTTGTAACTTAGAAGTTCTATTGGAAATTGGGTGAAATACTTTATTTATGGTTTGTGCATATCGTATGAGTTTGCATATATTAATACTTCAGCAAAAACTCAAAAAAGTCCAGAATTTTAGCCATGTATTTTCCCAAATGAGGCTTAGCTAAAAGTAAGTTAGTCTCATTTCTAGTTTGTGGAAGCTTTCAGTTGAAGATGGAATAATATTTGGTTTTGGACCATTTCAATAATGAGTGAAAAAGCTAATGAGAAATTTGAAGTTTGAGATATCTAAACTGGTTGTGGTTGTTTTTCTTTCCTTTTCATTTTTTCAAGCAGGAAGAGATTGCATTTGGTGCTATCTATGTCTTCGGATTTCTGTATCTGATGAAGAGCAGCTGGAGAATGAATCTTTTCATATACCTGCCTCAGTTAATAATATGTTAGAACGTTTGGGCTTTCTTTTCAAATACTAGGCATGTTTTTAAATACAGTTTGAGTTGGGCTGATAGGTGGGAGTGGGGGGTGGGGGTGAGGGATTGATGAAAGTAACCCATTTCCTTACAAAAACAGAACTTTAGGAAATAATTTCTCTTTTGAAGTTACATTCTGATTGAGAGAAAATATACTATATTTTAAAGAAACTACGCTTGAGAGTTGAGAAACTCTGTATGACTTTGGGCATTCATTTAAACCTATCCTGGGCTTTGATTTCTTCATCTGAAAAACTGTGGGGTTGGAGTAGAACAAATCTTAAATTCTCTTCCAAATCCATAATCTGGGGCTTCATTTGAGGAGCCTGTTTTTGAAAGACTTTGTAAATTATAGCTGTTTTAAGTTCTGTAAGACCTGTCTATGGATTTAAAACTATCAGATCCCTTGCCTTTTCTTATGGGCTTGGACCTAAAATAAAAATATAGAAGACAACCTGAGATGGCCAACTAAGCAGATCTCCTTTTTGGTGTAGATATTTGGTTATCTTCTCCCTGCCACTGCTACGCCCCAAAGTAGGATTCAGCATGCTATAGATGAATTTAAAGAACTACATCCTCTTTTAAGTTAAATTTTCTTTCTTCAACTGATTTATTAAAATACCTTCATAATCCTGTTTATAAAGTTTACTGTAATAACTCTGGTATTAGAGGGATCCAAATTTGCAAAAATTTATTGGCTAGTTAGCTTATTTCCTGGTGAGCCATGTGCCTGTCTCTCAGTACCTAGAGTCAGTAGATGAAAAAGCACTTAATAAAAATGAATTTTTGCACTATTATTTTGATTAGGTTATAGCATTTAGAATAGAGATGATTTAGCCCAATGTCTGTATTTTTATAGATGAGGAAAGTAAATCCATAAAGGTTAAATGTTTGGTCTTGGATCATTGATCAAGTCACTTTCAGAATTAGGAACAGGACCTAGGATTTCATGATCTAGCTAGTATTCTTTATTCACACACTGTGAACTTGTATACTTAGTATCTTTGGGTGTTCCTTATATTTATTATTCAAAATGAAAGTTAAAATTAAAAAAATTGTGTGCTTCACACATGTTGGTGGTTCTCAATTACTTAAAGGTTTTTTGAGCATTTTTATTCTAATCAGGTTGCATATTACTTTGACGGATTATAAGGGAGGAGTGTCTGATGGTACAGCTGGATATTGAATTACACAGAGGGAAATTAGATTTCATCAGTGATTTTATGTTTGGGGATTTTTGGCTAAGAAGAAATATAATGCTAGAAAATCAATATTGGTTCATCTAGAGATTTAAATTGTTGAATAGAAATGTTGGAAAAAGAAATTGAATTTTACAAAAATATTTGGGAGAAAAATTTAAGAATGGATTTTGGAAAAAATTTCTTTCCAAATGTATGTTTCATTATGTCCTTTATTTCAGTTCTTTAAAAATATGTCATCTCAAAATTAGTTACACTTAGCTTGTTATTCAGGTACATATATACAGTTCTTTGTGTGATACAAAAAATGAAAACAACTTCGTTCAGTCCTCTTTTGAGCTTTTGTTGTGTGCTGATTTTGGAAGTCTTTATTATGAAATCTGCCACTGCCTTAATACCTTCTCTCTCCTTTTTCTCTTAAAAAAAAAAAAAAAAGTGAGAGAGAAAAATACTCTGCTGTGAGTAGAAAAAAGACAGTTCTTGAACTCCAGAAACAATTATTTCCAGATATTTTTAGGGACATAAGAGAGATTTAGTCATTTACTTTAATAAGTCTTAGCTTCCATTCTATGAAAGTTAGCTACTGATCCTGTTAATTCTCCAAAGATTACTGTTCGTTTTTAACATGAGGAAAGGAACTTTTAAAAGTGCAGAAGTAGAAAAGGGTAAAAAACATTGCATCTGGTATATTGAGTATGTACTCCAGATGCTGAAGCAGAGGAGGGATTTCTCTTGATGGTCTCTTAGAGAGGCGGTATGGCTGGGGTGCAGCTGACAGTCAGTTTTAAGTAGCAAGGAACTCTGCTGCATAAACACTGCTGTAGTTTTTAGACTTGTTCTACACACACACACACACACACACACACACAGGATATATGCACACCCATGTAGGCTCTCTCCTGAGTGTTGAGGTAGAATGTAATAGGAGGGAGTAGGTGGAGTAAATAATCTTGGGAGAAAAAATTTCAAATTTAAAAAAATTTGTAGTTCTTAATTTGTTGAACTTCTTTTTCCCAGATATTAATAGGTAACTTATTATGAATGGCCTGTTCTTATCCCTTGCCCACTTTGTCTTCGTTGTTGGATGTTTACCTTTTTCCTACTGATTTATAGATGTCTTTGGGAGGTATATTTAGGGAAACTGGTTTTGTTTTCTAAATCACTAATATTTTCTTTATCTGTTTTTCACTGTTATGTCAGTTTTTAGGGTCTGCATCATTCTTAGGAGGCCTCCCCTACCTCTCAATTTAAAAAAATTCTCTCATTTCCTTGTGGTCTTTTATAGTTTTATATACTTAAAATTTTAAAATTATGTTCTGTTGTTTAAGTAAGATAGGAAGGAGGAAAAAGGAAAGGAAAGAAGTTGTCTCTACATTTTTTTATTGGAAGTAAAAGAAGACAACTTAAATTGTCTCTTACATTTTTTATTTCTTCATTGATTTAAAATGCCACTATTCTCCAGAGTTTATGCTTTTTTTTTTGTTTTAAACTGGTATGCAAGAGATTAAATTGTATGATATGGAATAGTGTAGATTTGTTTAGTAGCTGTTTTAGATTTGTTGAGAAAAGTAGGGGGAAAGGGAAGTCTACAGCTGATTTACCACTGTATTTCTTTTTTATTCCCTAATTTCCAATGTTACCATTACTTTTAGGATGGCAATTTATCTACTTCTGGAATATGGATTTATCAGGATACTCCATTCCTATGAATTCTTTATGGTCTCTAAGTGGCTACTTTAGGAGCTGGGGAAGGGGCTAGAATATAAAATGCTGCCTTTATACTGTATACGGTTTTTCCCATTACGTATTAGAAATAATTTTTTTAAAGCAGTGATTCTCATTTTTCAAATTCGAACTCTTTGCTGTCTAATGTAAGATAAACTGTTCAGTCTCATTTAAACTGAACAGATTTAGTTTTTCACCTTCTAGAGAAATTATGGAGAATAACCCTAGGGAAGTTGTTGTGAAGTACTTGTGATTTATCTTTTCAATTTAGGATAAGAAAGGCTAAAGTGATGGTTGAAATCAGTAGACTGCCAGTGGTGCCTTTATGTTTTCTTTGTTGACCTGAGAAAGAGGTTTAATGTATAGTCATGAACTGTTGATAATTCTTGATCATGGGAATATAATTTGAAATAACTCTGATTTGAGATACCAGAACCTGATGTGGAGACAGGTGTTCTAATAGTTCCATGGTGCTTTAGTGCTATTAAGTAAATGAACTCCCAGAAAAGAGGAGGTAGTCACAGTAGGGATGGGGGAGGGGGAAAGTAACAGATGTCAAATACAGAAAAGTCAAATTAGCACATCTACCATCTTTGGTAAGCAGGCTTTCACGGTCTAGTGACCAACTCTTAGTTATTATATGTGACCACAAGACAAATTGGACAACTGTTGGATTTTGTGGCATTATAACAGTCTGTTGGTGGAGAACTGGGTTTTTCTTCTGCAGGCTTTTTGTTGTATTACTGAAGTTCCAAATGACCTTCGCTTGAGTAGTAGTCTCTAGATTTTAATACTTTAGCACTCAAGGAGAAAATATCCAGATTGATTGCTCTAAAATACTAAATGAAATAAAATTGAGGTTATCAGATGTATTTAGTTATTTGGCAGTAGCATTTCTTTCTTCAATGACAAACCAGATATTATTTTCAAAAGATGTTGAATAAACCAGGTATTATTTTCTAAAGATTTGATAAGTATAAAATAATTAAATTGCTTCAGTATAATTATATTCTGCTGTATAATGTTCAAAAATTGTTTTATTTTGTGATTTCACAGACATTTATGTCACCTTTGCCTGTATGCTAAGCCCTGTTTTAATTTTTTACAAATATTAATTTAACCTTCATAACAACCCTATGAAGTAGACAATGTGATCACCCCACTATTACAAATAAAAAAACTGAGTTACAGAGCAGTTGGTATCTTGTTTGGATTTGTACAGTGAACGAGACAGAGACAGAATTCAAGACCAGAGTAAGTGTTTCTTTTTCTTTTCTTTTTTGAGACAGAACCTCAAGCTGTCACCCTAGGTAGAGTGCTGTGGCATCACAGCTCACAGCAACCTCCAACTCTTGGGCTCAAGCGAGTTTCCTGCCTCCATCTCCAAAGTAGCTGGGACTACAGCGCCCGCCACAACGCCTGACTATTTTTTTTTTTGGGTTGCAGCCCTCATTATTTGGCAGGCCCAAGCTGGATTTGAACCCGCAAGCTCAGCAAGCCCAGGTGTATGTGGCTGGCGCCTTAGCTGCTTGAGCCACAGGCACTGAGCCAGTAAGTGTTTCTTTAGATGTGCTGAATATGGAAAACTTATTCTTTTTTTTTTTAAATTTTATTTATTTATTTTGCAGTTTTGACTGGGGCTGGGCTTGAACCTGCCACCCCTGGTATATGAGGCCGGTGCCCTAGTCCTTGAGCCACAGACCCCGCCCAGAAAACTTATTCTTTTTTTTTTTTTTTGAGACAGAGCCTCAAGCTGTCACCCTGGATAGAGTGCCATGGCATCACAGCTCACAGCAGCCTCCAATTCCTGGGCTTGAGTGAGTCTCCTGCCTCTGCCTCCCAAGTAGCTGGGACTACAGGTGCCCACCACAACGCCCGGCCATTTTTTGGTTGCAGCCGTCATTGTTTTTGGCGGGCCCGGTCTGGATTCGAACCCGCCAGCTCAGGTGTACATGGCTGGCTCCTTAGCCCGTTGAGCCACAGGCGCCTAGCCAGAAAACTTATTCTTCTGTGACCAGAAGAATAATATGCTTCTGTGACCAGTTTGGGCACATCAGTATTTTGGAAGCACATACTTTGAGCTAGTTAGGACCTAGACTTGATTTCCGGTTGTGCCACTGACCCCAGAGTTCTATTTCATCCTTTCCTACCAGCTGCACAAGGTTGTTGAGAGATCCAATGAGATAATAAATGAAAGGGTTTAGAACAGAAGTACTAGTTAAATGTTGCCACTTTTTCTTAGTGTGGAAAGAGCACTGATTGATGGGCTGGAGACCTGTGTTGGACAGGTCGTCTTTACTTGATGTGAGACCTGTAATAAACCTCTTAACCTTCAGTCTCATTTGTTAGAGAAAGAAAAGGTGATACATTATGCGTCAGAGAAAATTGTGAAGTTCAAGTTTGATGGTATATATGGAAGTGCTTTGTAAACTATGAGATGTTATACAAATATAATGTGGTTTTACTATTTTTAGCCATAGTAAATTGCCACAGATGTTAATTAGAGTTAATTATGGCTCATTTGTGGAAGATGGGATATACTGTTGTTGGGCACTGATACTCGGTTACATGGCTGACATTTACATTTACTGTGCTTCACAGATACTGTATTTCTTACAAATTAAAGGTTTGCAGCAAGCCTGCATTGAGGAAATGTGTTGGTGCCATTTTCCAATAGCATGTGCTCACTTTGTGTCATGTTTTGGTAATTTTTGCAATATTTCAAACCTTTTCATTATTGTTATTTATATCTGTTATGGTGATCTGTGATTAGTGATTTTGATGTTACTACTGTAATTGTTTTGGGGCACCACAAACTGGTAGACTTGATAAATGTGTGTGTTCTCCCTGCTCTACCAGGTGGCGGTTTCCCTTCTCAGTCCCTCTTCTTGGGCTTCTTTGAGACAGAAGAATATTGAAATTAAGCCAGTTAGTAATCCTATAATAGCCTCTATGTTTAAGAGAAAAGAAGAGTTGCATATCTCTCACTTTAAATCAAAAGCTGGAAAGTGATTTAGCTTGGTGAGGAAGATATGCCAAAAGCTGAAATAGGCCAAGATTAGGTCTTCTCTGCCAAAGGGTTGGCTAAGTTGTGGGTGCAAAAGAAAGGTTCTTGAAGCTATTCTAGTGAGCATATGTGTGTGCTATTCTAGTGAGCATATGAACAATATAAGAAAGTGAAACAGCCTTACTGCAGTGATAAAGGTTTAGTAGTTTAGGTAGAAGATCAAATGAGCCACAACATTCTCTTAAACTGAAGACTAATCCAGAGCTTTGGACCTAAGTCTCTCCTCAATTCTGTGTTGGCTGAGAGGAGCAAAGAAGCTGCAGAAGAAAAATTGGAAACTATCAGAGGTTTGGTTTCACAAGGTTGAAGGAAAGAAGCTATCTCTATAACATGAGAATGTGGGTGAAGAAGCAAGTGGTGATGTAGAAGCTGTAGCAAGTTATCCAGAGAATCTAGCCAAGATCATTGATGAAGGTGGCTACACTAAACAAAAGATTTTCAATGCAGATGAAACAGCCTTCTATTATTGGAAGAAGATGCCATCTAGGACCTTTATAGCTAGAATTAGGTCAGTGCCTGTCTTCACAGTTTCAAATGACAGGCTAACTCTTTTGTTAGGGGCTAAGGCAGCTGCTAACTTTAAGTTGAAGCCAGTATTCATTTACCATTCTGAAAATCCTGGGACCCTTGAGAATTATGCTAAATCCACTCTGCTTGTGCTCTGTAAGTGGAACAACGAAGGCTTGATGACAGCACATCTGTTTATAGTATGCTTTGCTGAATATTTAAAACCCACTGTTTAGACCTATTCCTTAGAAAAAAGGATTTCTTTCAAAATATTATTGCTCACTGATAATGCAGCTGGTCCCCCAAGAGGTCTGATGGAGATGTACGAGGTGATTAATGTTTTCATGCCTGCTAACTCAGCATTCGTTTTGCAGTCCTTGGATCCAGGAGTAATCCAGGTTTTATTATTTAAAAAACACATTTTGTAAGCCTTCAGTTGGTGTAGATAGTGATTCTTCTGATAGGTTTGCGCAAAGTAAATTGAAAACCTTCTGGAAAGGACTCACCAATGTAGATGCTGTTAAGGACATTCATGATTCATGGGAAGAATTAAAAATGTCAATATTAGTAGAAACTTAGGAATAGTTCATTCCAACTTTGAGGACTTAGTTCATTGAGGACTTTCAAGACTTTAATGGAGTAAGTACCTGGAGATATTAATATCAGCAGAAGAATTCTGGTTAGTTAGCAGCCATCTACATCAAGGCAAGACCCTCCACCAGCAAAAAGATTATGACTCACTGAAGGCTCAGAGATCAGTAATAGTTTTTGCAATAAAGCATTTTTATTTCTTGGAGGGGAGCAAATTCTTTTTAATTTTTCTTTTCTTTTCTTTTTTTTGTTTTGTTTTTTGTAAATATAATGGAGAGCTATTCAGTGCTGCCACAGTCCTGGATGCAGTCTTGGGCCACTCCTTTGCAGTTGTCTTGTTATGGCAGAACCTTTCCTCTTGCCTTTATTGCTGACTAGGACCCCTGATTGTCCTTAATTTTTAAATATTTATTTATGTATAAATAAATATGAGGTACAGATTTTTAGGGTACATTGTTTTCAGTTCTAAGGCAGAGTTCAAGTTGTAGTTGAGCCCTTCACCCGGGAAGGGTGCCGAACACCCTAACATTGTGTACATTAGGTGACCTCCCCCCTTTCCCTCCCCCTTGCTATCTTTTGTGTTTACCTGGGTGGAGTTGAAACACATTGCTATCTTTTGCTATACTTGTGTTTTTTCTTTCATGTGGGCCTGTAGTTTACATATTGCTTCCATATTAGTATTGAGTACATCGGATACTTTTTCCCCATTCTTGAGATACTTTATTAAGAAGAATGTGTTTTAACTTCATCCAGGTAAACACAAAGCATGTAAAGTCTCCATCTTTTCTTATGGCTGAATAGTACTCCAGGGTATACATATACCATAGTTCGTCTTATCTTTATAATAAACATATCATCTTTTTGCTGGTGTGACTTTCATTGTCGAATTACAAGTGCTGAATGTACCTTCTTTCTGAGCTCTGGTTTGCCTTTCTTCACTATCACCATGTCACCCACATCAGCTGTGAGAAGTCTGTTCACATCATCACAGAGATGATGTGCAGAGTTTTGGCTCCAGCCATAATCAGCTGTCAGCACAGTTGATTATGGCTCCTACCAGAAGACCCAGGGAAATCCAGAATTTTGTGCTGGAAAACCCACTACATCCTGGCTTTGACATCTTGAATACTGGGAATGGGCAGAAAGGCAATAAAGCATCTTAAAATAAGTTATATACATTGTATTTTTAGATTTAATGCTGTTGCACACCAGCAGGGGTGTCCAACCTGTGGCCTGTGGGCTGCAAGATTATGTGAGGACTTTTTTGCTTATCTGTGGTGTTGGATATCACAAAAATTATGCACGGACTTTTTTATTTCTCATCAGCTTTTGTTAGTGTTTGTATATTTAATGTGTGACTGAAAACAAAGTGTGGCATAAAAGAGAAAAGATTGGACACCCTGGCAATAAACATTTCTATCACTAGGAAACCAAAAAATTTACATGACTCACTTTATTCTGATATTTTTATTTCTGATATTCTATTGTGGTGGTCTGGAACTGTACCCAAATTTCCCTGCGGTACGGCAGCACTCATTCATTCATCCAGTATTTACTGGGGTTATTTATTGTGTCTAGGGTGCTTTTGAATCAAAGATAACTAATATGAATAGTTTATGATCCCTTGAAATACTTACCCAATTTGAAGGCATGTTTGTGGAAACAAGGAAGCCAGCATATACACAGAAAGGTAAAACATGTTCTAATAGAGACATTGTATTTGCAAGTTACTGTATTAGCAAAAAAGAAAGAGGCGCCTGACTCTGCTGTAGGCTGCTTTTGAGGACCAGAAGGAGTAGACTATTGCTTCACATTGGGGATCTTGAACTTTGTTTTTAGAAGCAACTATAAATTATTGGCTGAAGGTCTAGTCTGATTGAATTTAGGATTTAAATTCCAGCTTAATTCTTTTCTTTTTTTAATTTTTATAGAGACAGAGTCTCACTTTATCTCCCTTAGTAGAGTGCCGTGGTGTCACACAGCTCCCAGCAACCTCCAACTCCTGGGCTTAGGCGATTCTCTTACCTCAGCCTCCCGAGTAGCTGGGACTGCAGGTGCCTGCCACAATGCCCGGCTGTTTTTTTGTTGCGGTTTGGCTGGAAGCTGGGTTTGAACCTGCCACCCTCGGTATATGGGGCCAGCACCCTACCCACTGAGCCACAGGCACCACCGTCAGGTTTAATTCTTTTTTTTTTTTTTTTTTGGCTTGCTTTTGTGACTTTTTTTTTTTTTTTGATGCATCAAATTTCTATTTATTGATTGATTTATTGAACACAATATTAGTGTCAATTGCATGATAGGCATCAGGTAAAATAACTGCAGTACAGAACATAAAAAACTGTAATAAAATTATGAGGTGTTATACTGGCACAGAGGAAGTAGTAGCAACTCAGCTTAGG